>JALIGW010000001.1:308058975-308281475 GCA_023053685.1 Diadophis punctatus similis
TGCAGTCCGCATTAAGATGAGAAATCTTGTCCTCATGGCCATGTTAACATGCTATTCTTATTTATATTTATTTATCTATCTATCTATCTATCTATCTATCTATCTATCTATCTATCTATCTATCTATCTATCTATCTATCTATCTATCATCTATCATCTATCCATCCATCCATCCATCCATCCATCCATCCATTCATTCATTTTTTTATTTTTTTATTTTTTTATTTTTTTATTTTTTTATTTTTTTATTTTTTATTTTTTATTTTTTATTTTTTATTTTTTATTTTTTATTTTTTATTTTTTATTTTTTATTTTTTATTTTTTATTTTTTATTTTTTATTTATCTATCTATCTATCTATCTATCTATCTATCTATCTATCTATCTATCTATCTATCTATCTATCTATCTATCATCTATCTATCTATCTATCTATTTATTTTGTCAAGTATGTATTGGTAATGTACATAGATATAACATTGTTTATATACATAAGATGGGTACTGATAAGAGGGAACATTAGGACAGGGACGGTAGGCACGCTGGTGCACTTATGCACGCCCTTTACTGACCTCTTAGGAATCGGGTGAAGTCAACAGTGGACAGTCTAAGGGTAATGTTTTGGGGGTTTGGTGACGAAACCACAATGTCAGGTAGTGAGTTCCAGGCATTTACCACTCTGTTGCTAAAGTCGTATTTTCTACAGTCAAGTTTGGAGCGGTTCACTTTGAGTTTGTATCTGTTGTGTGCTCGTGTATTGTTGTGGTTGAAGCTGAAGTAGTCGTTGACAGGAAGGACGTTGTAGCAGATAATTTTATGAGGCTATGCTTAGGTCGTGCCGAAGGCGACGTAGTTCTAAGCTTTCTAAGCCCAGGATTTCAAGTCTGGTTGCGTAAGGTATTCTGTTGCGAGTAGAGGAGCGGAGGATTCTTCTCAGTTCAACTCTATTCTGTCTCAAGAATGGGGCTGGCAAATGGTGCTGACCTTACAAGTTTATGAGGAGCAGATGTGATGGTCTGTGAGAATGTCTTTGAAGACAGGAGGAGGAGAGCCATCTAGGCAACAGTCAGATAAGAGGGAGCTTACCCCACAGAAGGAATGGGGGCATGACAAATATCTCAGAAGAGACCCTCCTTAGTTTCCTGGACTGTGAAGGCCAGAGAGGGTGGGGTAGGGAGATGTACAGTAAAGATTATTTACTGTAAACTTACAAAAGGTAATTAGGGCTCCTGCTTGGCGATTCTTATCTGGATTGTCTCTAAGGACTCACATATGTTAGGAAAAGTAATAGATGGTGTCTTCTGGCTTTACTTCTTCATGCACCAAGTTTCATTTGTCAGTGAGAAAACCAATCATCATTAATCTCCTTAACTGGGATGGGGGGACTAAAACTCCCAGTCCCCTGATCTCTGGCCTGGTGCCTTAACCACGAACCCAAACTGGCTCTCAGTATATAATGAGAGAGGATGAAGAGTTCTCACAGCAAACCAAGATGCGAGTCCAGGTTTCAAAATGGAATGAGAAGGAAAAGGAGATTAGCCTAAGAACCAAACCATCAAGCAAGTCCTATCTGCAGACTTGAACTTCTGCTTATTAATTAATTAATATTTATTTTTTTAATAAATAAATTGTCATGCTCAGATTCTTCCCTCAGCCCCACTCTCCAATGCTTCAGATCCTCTGCTTGGGTGATGTTGTCCTACTACTAAGGTCATTCGTGAAACTTTTTAAGTAGTGTCTCCATCTTTTTCCAGGTGCTGTGGACTCCTTGTTGGCTGATCCCTCCATAATTCTTTTAGCAGTGGGCACCCTGATTTTCTGCATCACCTTTGTCGGCTGCTTGGGAGCCTTACGGGACCTCACGCTGATGTTGAAAATGGTGCGTTCAAAGGGATCTTCCTATCCCCCTCCGTCAGCCACCCTTGGTGGGCAAATGAGGAATTCTTCTCTATCCCTCTGATAGTGGTAGAAGTAGATCCTCTCATAGCAGATACTGCTTTCATTTCATGCTTGTGAGCATTGTTTTGATGCATCTGGCTGGCCCATTTATGAACAAAGGATGCTAAACTAGATGGACATGATGTAGAAGGAAGTTTTCCTACAAGAAGTTCCCCAAGGGATTGGCACATATTGAAAGAGGGACACATGGCTCAATTCTCCATCAGTTTTGATTCACAGTCTAGGGAACAGGTGAGTGCTTGTTTGTCTATGACAGAGGTCTTCAAACTTGGCAACTGTAAGACTTATGGACTTCAACTCCCAGAATAGCTGGCTGGAGAATTCTAGGAGTTGAAGTCCACAAGTCTTAAAGTTGCCAAGTTTGGTGACCCCTGGTCTATGATGAAGCATATTCTGTATGCAAATCCACATTGAAATGAGACAGATGGGTGTTTTTCATTGGTGTGTAAATGTGCTGACTTTTTTTTCTTTTTTCTTTCTTTTATTCTTTTTGCTCTCTAGTTTGCCTGGATCTTGCTCATCGTTTTCATTCTGCAAGTTGTGGCTGCAATTTTAGGCTTCATCTTCTCTGGCATGGTAAAAAAACAAACAAAACAAAACCTTGATACACCAACTTCCTGAGCCATAATCAAAGTGGGCGAGAGATTCCAGTGACAATCCTCCAGATCTTTCTTGGTTTTCAAGTGGGCCCAAAGTTTGTCTGAGCACTTCCTGTGATAAAAAACTCCCTCCATTTTTGTCCCCCCCAGGTGATGGAAAAAGCCACATTTTTGATGGGCCAGGCCATCTCCCGCTATCGTGATAACCTTGATTTGCAGAACCTCATTGACTACATCCAGAAGAAGGTAATAGGTTCTGAATTTGCCCTGGTTTCCAACATTATGTAGAAATTCTGGTCCCAGAGCCTTTTGCCTTCTAGAGCTTTATGCAGGCTCTGTATAAAAGCACGGATGTTCTTTACATGTCATAGAGGAAGAACAATGATCTGATCTGCAAAACTGGCCCATAGAGTCCTTGACTTACAACCAGAATTTCTATTGTTACACAAGGTAGTTGTTAAGTGAGTCTTGCCCAATTTTACGACCTTTTTGCCATTATTGTTAAGCAAACCATGGCAAGTGAGTCACACGATTGTTAAATATGGGGGGGTCATTTTAGAATGGAATATTTGTGAATCAAATTTCTTGTAGGATCTTATCTATGGTGGTGGGCATTTCCAGATAACTGTATCGAATTGCCATGTGGAATACCATTTTAATTCTGCTTCCAGCTTTTTATGGAAGAGTTACAGTACTACGGTATTAAACATGCATGCTAAATATGCATATACCGTAACTGAAAAGAAGTGTTAAGGTAAATTGAGGTGTGTTGTGGTCACCCTAGAGCAGATACTCCATAGACAGAAGGCAGAGCAAGATTATTAATATTATGGATAGTCATACAGTCAGCCAGATGTTTAGACTGGATTTGGCATTCTTGTCTGCCTATTGAGTCCTTTCCAAGGACCGGGGATAGGCAGATGTTGTTTAATAATATTAACACTAAATGTCTATGGCGATTCTCAGTCATCCAGGTCATGGTTGTCCCATGGTTCTTCCATAAAGAGGCAAAGTCCAGTTGCCTCTTGAAAAAGCACCTTTGGGACAATATTCACGCTAAGCTGTTCCCAGAAAAAAAACCTATCCTTTGCAATTGTCTGATGGTGATTTTGTCAATGCTGATGGTGTTCAGGTAGGGCTCCAGATGTTTTGGGATTACACCTAAGGTGCCTATTACTCTGGGCCCAGAGGTGGGTTCCTCCCGGTTCAGACCGGTTCGCCCGAACCGGTAGCAATCCGCTGGTGACATCATGGAGCCAGTTCAGTCGGTGCTGGTTTGTGGATGCCGCCATCTTTTTTTATTATTTATTTATTTATTATTTGGATTTTTCTGATTTTTTTTCTTCTGCGCATGCGCAGAAGCCGAGTTTCCGGCACTGCACATGCACCGCCATCTTGTTTTTGGCTTTTGGGGGGGATTTTTTGGAATTTTGGTACTGCGCATGCGCAGCCATGAGGCTCGGGAGGAAGCTAACCGGCGGCAAGGTAAGTTAGAACCCACCCCTGCTTGGTACTACCTTTGTTTCCTTTCACCAATCATTCGACCTCTGTTTTTACAGAGCTCTTTGTATTTTGTTATCTTTTTCAGTTCTTTCTCTTCTCTTCTGCAGCTACTGCCATGTCCAGCATCCAGACTACTACTACTACTACTACTACTACTACTACTACTACTACTACTACTACTACTACTACTACTACTTCTTCTTCTTCTTCTTCTTCTTCTTCTTCTTCTTCTTCTTCTTCTTCTTCTTCTTCTTCTTCTTATTCTTCTTATTATTATTATTATTATTATTATTATTATTATTATTATTATTATTATTATTATTATTATTATTATTATTATATAAACTTTTATTCATTAAACATGAAACTCAGTCAACTGAACATTTAAAAATGTATCACAAATACCATTGACTGAGCTAATGGTTGATACGGGTTGCCATCCTAGGTATCAACCAAGTATCTTCTTAAAATATATGATGTTCCGAGTAGCATAGTTTTTTGAACTTCCGTTGGTGTTATTGCAGGAAGCTGCAATTTCTTGATGTATTTTATAAAATTCTTGGACATGGTACCAAGTGCCCCGATAACAATGGGTATCACTGTTACATGTTTCATCCATAATCGCATAGTTTCAATGGCCAGGTCGCAATATTTCGTGATTTTTTTCCAGTTCTTTTTCTTCGACTCTGGCGTCTCCTGGTACAGCGATATCAATAAATTGTATGTTTTGGCCCTCAACAACCATGATATCTGGTGTGTTGTGTTCCAAATGATGATCCGTCTGCATTCGAAAGTCCCATAAGATCTTCACTGTCTCATTTTTGACTTTTCCACTTTATGTTCCCATGACTTTTTATTATTATTACATAAACTTTTATTCATTAAACATGAAACTCAGTCAACTGAACATTTAAAATATTATTATTATTATTGTTGTTGTTGTTGTTATTATTATTATTATTATTATTATTATTATTATTATTATTATTATTATTATTATTATTATTATTTCACAAAAAATGTAATACACAGCAAACGAGATTTATATGCTGGATTTCGTATCACTATATCACAAGTCGAACACTTCCCAAGCGTCTAGGACTGTGTGATGTATATTATTATTATTATTATTATTATTATTATTATTATTATTATTATTATTATTATTATTATTATTATTATTATTATTATTATTATTATTATTATTATTATTATTATTATTATTATTATTATTATTATTATTATTATTCCTCTATTCAACTTCACCCATAAGCCGCTGAAGCAGGCTGTCCTTGTAGGACATTTCTCTGTGATTTCATGCATCCAATTCAGGGGTGGTTCTAACTTACCTTGCCGCCGGTTCGCTTCCTCCCGTGCCATGCAGCCATGCTGCATGAGCACGAGCGAGTGAGTGCTTAGCGCGAGCATGCACACATGTGCAGTGCCGAAAACCAAGCTTCTGCGAATGTGCAGAAGCCAAAAACAGCATCAGCATGTGGGCAGAAGCCAAAACAAAGAGCCGGTTCATGGGCGTGACCAACCAGCGATTGCTCCTGGTTCGGCGAGCTTGGGGGAATTCCCGCTACCGGTTCTATAGAACTGGTCCGAACCAGGAGCAACCCACCTCTGATCCAATTAATCCCCTTGGCATTTGGTTTTGTTTCTCTCTCCTTCCCAGTTCAAGTGCTGTGGGGTTCACTCATACAAGGACTGGTCCCAGAATATTTATTTTGACTGTCGAGACTCCAATCCCAGCCTGGAGCGTTGTGCAGTGCCCTTCTCTTGCTGTCTGCAAGATAAAGAGGTAAGAGAAAAGGGAAACTGGAAATGAAATTCAAACATGTTCAGTTCTGAGGTAAATGGGAGGATGTACAGTCACTATGGCAATAAGACTGGGGATACAGTATAAAATTTAAAGTATTTATTAGGCCATTTATTTCTATAAATGTAGATGCTGCTATCCAGAAGCCAAAGAGGTATCCTGAGACAGTTTATTAAAAAGTAAACATCTTAACAAACCAGAGTTTAGAACTCCAGCCTATGAAAAGCCATAGCAGATTACAAGAATTAACTTCAAACAAAGATTTGCAAAATTAATATGGAGAGAGAGAGCACCCTCAAATTTTACAAAGCACCACTACAATAATTAGGTTTTATTCACAAATCTACAATTTGAGGAAGCATTACAGGTGGACAGAAATGTTATTCCACTTTCTCAAAGCTCTAGCAGCTTGATTAGAACTTATTCCTGGCTTTTGCCGCTGATAGCAATAGCACTTAGACTTATTTACCGCTTCATAGTGCTTTACAGCCCTCTCTAAGCGGATTACAGAGTTCAGCATATTGCCCCCAACAATCTGGGTCCTCATTTTTCCGACCTTGGAAGGATGGAAGGCTAAGTCAACCTTGAGCCTGGTGAGATTTGAACTGCCAAATTGCAGGCAGCCAGCACCCAGCAGAAATAGCCTGCAGTACTGCATTCTAACCACTGAGCCACCAGGGCTCCTGATGCAAATTCAGGTGGATAATTTTAATCTAAAGCAGGGTTGGCCAAACTATGGTTCTTTGAGGACCTGTGGACTTCAACTCCCAGAATTCCTGAGCTAGCCATGCATACATGACTGGCTCAGGAATTCTGGGAGTTGAAGTCCACAGGTGCTCAAAGAACCATAGTTTGGCCACCCCTGATCTAAAGTTTTCTAAAATTTGGGGGATGATAAACAGGGTTAAGTTGTCCTTACTCTATCCTAATATTATGAAGCAAGACTGCTGTTTTGTTTTTATAGCTTGCACCTCCAACGGTTTGGTGGAGAACCATAGGAAGAGATTGTAGGAGTGGAACTGTGTTAGTCTATGGTGGCAACCACCCCCCTTTTTCCTGGTACACGTAGTCCTCGACTTACAACCATTCACTTAGTGACTGTTCAAAGTGCCAATAGCAATGAAAAAAGCGACTTACAACTGGTACTCACACAACTGTTGCAGCATTCCTATGGTCACACGAACAAAATGTATGTTTTTAGGTCATGTGATCACTGTATGTGACCTTCCCAGCCAGCTTCTGGCAAGCAAAGTTAATGGGGAAAGCTGGATTTGCGTAACAATTGCCTGATTCAACTGCAGTGATTTGCTTAACAACCATGGCAAAAAATGTCGTAAAATTGAGCACAACTCGCTTAACAACTGCCTGGCTTAGCCACAGAAATTCTGGTCCCAGTTGTAGTCAAGGTCTACCTGCAGTTTATTCAAAGGTTCTAGAACCAGAACTTCTGCATTTAATTGGAAACTAGGGCAAATTTGGAACCTGCTATCTTATTCTAGGTCTATCAAGTGCCGCAAATAAAGATGGTCACCAGAGTGGAAGATGGTCTGGAGCTCGTGAAAGTTTATGCTTTTTAATAACATGTGTTACCTCATAAAAAACGTTACCAGACTCCTGATTTTCCCCCCATTTAAGGAGGTACAGTAATTTACTTTTCAGTATTGGATACTGAAGAGCAAACAAAGAACAGCCAATATCCCATATATGCTTTTTTGACATCTTGCCAATGGTCAATCACATTTAGAGACTATGGGCTCTCATTTGCTTGATCCCGCACTTAACTTCTCTTCATGTTCTCAACTTATTCTAGGTTATGCTAAACACCATGTGTGGCTATGGGACACAGAGTCTTAAAGGCGGGCAAGCAGAGAACTTGGTGTACACAGAGGGCTGCCTAGAGAAGATAGTCCATTGGGGACGGAGCAATCTCTTGCTGATGGCTGGGCTGGCATTTGGATTTCTGGTCTTGGAGGTAAGGTATCAGGGCTGGAGGAGATCAGATCAGCCTGGAATAAGAGTGGGCTTATTAAATTTGGAGAATTTAATCAGCTCAGAAGAACCCCCAAACTCAATGGATGGAAATTAATCAAGGAGAGAACCAACCTAGAATGAAGAAGAAATTTCCTGACCGTGAGAACAATTAATCGGTGGAATGATTTGCCTCCAGAAGTTGTGGGTGCTCCAACGCTGAAGGTTTTTAAGAAGAGATTGGAGAGCCATTTGTTTGAAATGGTATAGAGCAGGGGTGGCCAAACTATGGTTCTTTGAGGACCTGTGGACTTCAACTCCCAGAATTCCTGCATGCATGGCTAGCTCAGAAATTCTGGGAGTTGAAGTCCACAGGTCCTCAAAGAACCATAGTTTAGCCACCCCTGGTATAGAGTTTCCTGCCTGAGCAGGGGGTTGGACTAGAAGACCTTCAAGGTCCCTTCCAATTCTGTTATTCAAAAATCTCTGATATCAAACCACATTGATAATAAGCACCACCAGTTCGATTTGGAAGGAACAAAAATAATTGGCTGTGCCAACCCCTGCCACAAACGTGAATTTATTGAAGCCTGGTATTCTACCAAAGGAGCAATTAACAAGCATATTGATCTACAGCCAGCATATGAATACGTAAGGAAACCGGACCATTTGAGTGACCAACAGATAAGAAAACCAATCAGCTGCTCAGAATTTAAATATAGCTCCAAACGAACAACCAATCACATGACCAACTGACCACACTGGCACACAAGACATTTAGAAGCTAAAGAGGAATAGGACAAGAAAATCCTGCTGTTGATGTTACCTAGTCTGGTAACGAAAGGTTCAGAAACTAAATTGAAACAAGCTCGGAGAGAAAACCACTGCCAAAATCTGTTATTCCGTGTCCAAAGTTACTGTGATGATATATGTGCATGGAGACCTCGCAAGCTCATCTCCCTCCCTTTTGTACTTGTGTCCCAGTGTCAGATCTACGTAAGTGTGTATGCCGCTTGTCTTCCTCAGCCTTCTCCCTGTGGAAGCCTATGCACAAAATTAGAGGAACCCCTAAACGTGCCACTTCTATGCAATATTGAAGTCTTTACATCTCCTTATTGGGTTATTTTTCTGAACTTCATCTGTTTCCTTCCAGATTGTTGTCTTTCTTCTGGCAGTGATGCTCATTTACCAGATTGATTTCATCATCCAGAAGCGCAGAAGCACCAAGAGGAGGAGGAGGAGGCAGAGCTACCCTAAGAAGTGAGAAATGAGGCAGCAAGGGATGGAAGTTGGCTATGAATCAGCTTTCCTGAACCTAATAGCCTTTGGATGTGTAGGAAGTTAGCACCCACCCCTCTCCTAGGAAAATGAGATATTTTAGGAAATATTAAAAAGGGCAGAATATTTCCCCTAAAAGGGAGGCAGAAACTCAGCCCGCCCACCTTTGTCAATGGGCCATTAAGGCCTGGGCCAGTCTATTCTACATAACAAAGATCTACCTCAGTCAAGCAGAGCCATAATAGGAATTGCCCAAAGCCCTTTCATTACATCATCACCCAGCAAGGCTCAACCAAGCCTGGGACTCAGGACAGCCTACAGAGTTGCCCCTGCATGGCCCCATGAGAGTCTGACAACCAATCAGAACACAAGCTCAAATTCAAAACCGAACAGAGGGCATAAAACCCAGATACTCCCAGCATCTCTTCCCTTTTCTGCCCATGGCTCAAGCCATATTGATGATCCTGTTCATCAATAAACCATCTTTCCAAGCAGTCTCCATGTTTCCAGTGTCTTTCTCCCCACTTGGAACTGAACCCAGATGGACATTTCTTCCAATAGATGCACTGGATACTGAAATGGCCAGGATTCCCACGTTGCCTCAGAATTCTGTGGCTTGCAGTCCCAATGTACCTTAAGGCCACCTGGTTGGAAAAGTCTGCTATAAATATGCAATTTTCATGCATCCGTTGCAGGAAGATGTCTTTTTTCTCTTCCCAGTCTGGGTTTGAAATATTTCTCATTTTTATATCATGGTTTATATGGACTGAAGAAACAAGCAGCCTGGTCATGGAGGTTCAATTAGGGTGACTTGACTCCGAAGGGAACCATATTCCAGATGCGCTCCTGGTGGGCACATGGACAGACATTGTCTTCCAACATCCAACAAACACAGATTATTTATTTATTTATTTATTTATTTATTTATTTATTTATTTATTTATTTATTTATTTATTTATTTATTTATTTATTTATTTATTTATTTATTTATTTATTTATTTGTGAGATTTATATACCGCCTCACAGTGCAAGAACTCTCTAAGCGGTTTACACCAGTAAGCAATGTATATTTACATTGCCCCCAACAATCTGGGTCCTCATTTTACCTATCTCGGAAGGATGGAAGGCTGAGTCAACCTTGAGCCGGTGAGATTTGAACCGCTGACCTGTGGATGACAGTCAGCTAAAGTGGCTTGCAGTACTGCCTCTAACTGCTGCGCCACCTCGGCTCTTAATGTTGTATGAGGAAAATACTGTGAAAAGGGGTTGAGGGTCAGCCATTCTAGGTAGACCAAATTAAGAAAACAATGCCATATAGTATAGTCGAGACTATTTTTATTATCTATATATATAAAAGCGAAAACCACTCAAGCCGTAATCACGAAATCTCCAGAACCGTAAAACCTACAAACCTGAAATTTGCCACGTATCTTCCTCTTGGCTTCTAGGTGCTCACTAAGGTAGGATTTTTCGAAATGACCATCAAAGGGGGTCGTGCGCACATGTGCGGGAGTGATTAGGATGAAAGAATACCCAGGCAGGCCGGGTCATCAGTTAGTAAGAGTATACAGGTAGTCACATCTTATGTCCATTCAAAGTTACAACCGACACCTCAAAAGCTACTTATGTCCTGGATCCAGAGTTCTGAGGGCTGAACAGTCACATGACCACATTTTGCGTTCTTGGCCATTAGCTCACCTTTATTTATTTATTTTATTTATTTATTTATTTTTGTCAAGTACATGTTGGTAATATACATAGATATAACATTGTTTATATACATAAGATGGGTGGAACATTAGGACAGGGACGGTAGGCACGCTGGTGCAGCATTCCACAGTCATGTGACCGTGATTTAAAACAGTTTTTTACTGATTTCTGGCTTTTGGGGCCAGTTTCCAGCAAAAATGCCCTTAGGAATACATTGATTCACTTAACAACTGCGGCATTCACTTAATGACCGCTACAAAAAAAGCCATAAAGTCAGGTCCAGTCACATGAATGCCTTGACTTACAATCGTGCTGAGTTATAACAGAAATTCAAGGCTCTCTTACAGTTCATAAATTGAGGATTACCTGTAATAATAGAATCTTGCAAGTCTGAATTTGCTTCCTCCTCCCTCGTTTTATATTTACTAGGGAGGGGTTTCCCTGAGACATTTTCTCAAGTTATTTTCTTGGTCTAGGCCAGTGATGGCGAACCTTTTTTCCCTCGGGTGCCGAAAGCGCGAGCACGTGTGCTATCATGCACGTGCGAGTGCCCACACCCATAATTCAATGTCTGGGGAGGGCGAAAACAGCCTCCCACACCCCCGCAGAGGTCCTCTGGAGGCCGGAAACAGTCCGTTTCCCAACCCGTTTTTCGCCCTCCCCTGGCTCCAGAGGCTTTCCTGGAGCCTGGGGAGGGCGAAAACGCCCCCCTACCCCACCGGAGGCCCTCTGGAAGCCTAAAATGCCCTCCCAGAGCCTCTGCCTGAGCCAAAAATCAGCTGGCTGGTGCACACATGCACATTGGAGCTGAGCTAGGCAACGGCTCGCATGCCGGCAGATATGGCTCCGCATGCCACCTGTGGCACGCGTGCCATAGGTTCGCCATCACTGGTCTAGGCTCAAACCCCACTTACCTGACCATTAACAGTATAACAGAATGGCAGAGTTGGAAGGGACCTTGGAGGTCTTCTAGTCCAACCCCCTGCTCAGAGAGGAAACCTTATGCCATTTCAGACAAATGGTTATGGGATCTCTTCTTACTTGGTAGCATTTCTTCCTCAAGGCCATTCCTTGTTTTCTATAGATGGGGAAAAGTGAAAAAAAAATAACCCTTATCCTCTTCACCCATACAAGATTGAGCCCAATGCTGTACTGTAATTCTTTATGAAATACAATAAAAACTTTCAAAAACAATGGTGATGTCAGTGTTCCAATAAACACTCTTCAACTGCCAGGTGATTAATTCATTTATTAGGGGTGTGATGTCACTTCCTAACCTCGTGATTTTTACCAGCTCTTCCAGGTGAACAACCAGTTAGTTTATGAAAGGAAGTCAGGTTTTTAGCAAATGAATAGATAACCTGTGCTCCATTGGGTGATTGTTTCAGAGAAATTTCCTTACCTAAACAGGGAAACAGAATGACCAAGGGTGGGCAAAAAAGGAGTGGGAGCAGGAATAACTTCCACATTCCTCTCAGTTTCCTTATTGAGTTTCCGTGTGGGAATCTGACGGAGCATTGAAAATCTTCCTTTCCCTTTCCTTCAAGGAGGTAAGTAGCTGCTGCTGGGTGGAGGGGAGACTGAGGGATTGCAAGACTGGCTGGGAAACTCAGAGGTGGGTTCCTGCCGGAGCTGCCCAGTACGCAGCTCCGGTAGGGAGTGGCGGATTTCGCAACCGCTCCGGAGCCCTCTCTGCCGTCCACCCGGCGCGTCGCCATTTTTTTCCTGTGATTTTCGGGCAATTTTGCTTCTGCGCATGCACAGAAGCAAAATCACGCCGAAATCTCACGAAGGGATGAGCGCGAGAGAGATTTCGGCGAGATTTTGCCTCCGCGCATGCACGGAAGCAAAATCGTGCGAGGGTGTGCGCGCATGTAGCGAGCGCGCCCCCCCTGAAGCGTGGAGATGCGCGCGCATGGCTCTGGCAGTGAGGTAAGTGAGCAACCCGCCCCTGGGGAAACTGTCACAGAATGTTGAAAATGAAGATCATGTGACCACAGCATGAGCCAGTAACACTGAAGCAGCCACACCTTTCCCACATTTCATTCACTCAGGGGTTATGGGTGTGTAATTTGGGGAAATTATTGTAAATTAGCTCATTTGAGGTGCCTTGATTCAAAAATTGTTGCCCTATGATGCACCGTTTTGCCTGTGACAAGAATTTTAGTAGTATAAAGATTAAGTCCACAGGGATACAGTTAGGAATTCTCTCGCTGTGGATCCATGTTGAAGCTCCTTGGCACTGCAGTGCTAAGAGTATCTGGGCAAGAGGCTTTGTGCCATCCATACCATACCCATTTTTCTGGGCATTTTAATTCCTGATCTTCCCTCCCTTTCCAAAGGAAAACCCTATGTTAGAAGAGAAGAGCTAATTACTTAATGGGGGGAAAGCTGTTTTCCTGAAACCTAAAATATGCTGTAAATAGGAGGGTTGAGTTTTAGGACCCTCTTGTTTATGGGAGAGTCAGTGTGGTATAGTTCAGAGGTGGGTTTCAGCAGGTTCTGGCCAGTTCTGGAGAACCGGTAGCGGAAATTTTGAGTAGTTCGGAGAACCGGTAAATACCACCTCTGACTGCCTCCGCCCACATCTATTCTCTGCCTCCCGAGTCCCAGCTGGTCGGGAGGAAATGGGGATTTTGCAGTATCCTTCCCCTGCTATACCCACCAAGCCACACCAACCAAGCCACACCACACCACGCCCACCAAGCCACACCCACAGAACCGGCAGTAAAATAATTTGAAACCCACCACTGGTATAGTTGTTATGACACTGAGTCAGAAATAGGAGATTGTGACTTCTAGACCTGTTTTAGCACAAAGCCAGCTAGGTGACATTAAGCCAGTCACTCTCTCTCTGTCCCTAGAAAGGAAGCAATGGCAAACCATTTCTGAAAAACCTTGCCAAGGAAGCTGCGGGAGCAAATCCGGGTAATTGCCAAGAGACAACACTAACTCGAGGGCACACACACAGACTTGTTTGTGGAGTCCCGGGCCAAAGCCCAGGGGTCAAGTCCTAGTCATGCCATTAACTGCCGCTCCTGCAATATAAACAGTCGCAAGCTTGCATCAGTCATGCAGAATAAGTGTATCTGATCCATCTTGGCTGCAGAGGCTTTCCCAGGTGAGTATCAATTGACGGCGTCTCACTGTGCACTCCGGGACTCTCCCTTGTTCACAAACAGCGGTAGTTATGGCAATCTGTTCCCAGCAGAGCCCATCCTTGTCTCCCTGGACCTTCTTGGCAGTTTGGTTTAAGTTCTTCTGAAGCAAGTGAAGTTTTACTCACATTGATTGGAGAAAACTTTGCTTCTTGTGAAAGAAGAAAGCAGCCAGTTGCCAACTCAAGCAGAACTCCGCATGAGCCACCAGATGGATCCCCTCCAGGACCTTATTCAGGGGAAGTGGGGTTCTTTCCTGAGCCCCTGGCCCCCCAATCTTCTCAGAATCTTCCTGAGTTCAACCCCAGGTAACTAAGCTATTAAGGAGACTGGGAAAAGGCAGGGAAATTGGATGGACAGCATGCTTCAGCTCCCTTGGTTTGATCTGATCTGATCTGATCTGTAGGAAATGCAGAAAGCAGAAGGGATCTGGTAGCATTGAGCTCAAGCTAGTTCCTGAAAGCTTATTGCTTTTAATAAAATTTGTTGGGGGTTTTCAAACGCTTTCTGAATTGGGGCTACCATAACCAATATGGAACATCTGCAGATGAAGTAGTAGATAATGTGAGTGCAGGCTGGAGATAGGAAGAGCAATGAACGTTACTATCAGCACTTTAGCGATAATTAAGTAAATTTATTCTGACTGAGCACCCTGTAACATTTTAAAACTGAACAACTTAATTTAAAATGTAAATCAGTTGACTGTTTTAGCTGATTCACCCAATCTGCATATGGTTGCAGAAGATTGCATGTATTATCTCTGAATCATGAAGCCTGTTTTTCTTTTTGTTATTTTAAATGAGACACGTGCATGTCAGGGTATCAAGAAAAGTATTTTGCTCTGGTGTATGTGTGTGTGTTAAAGACAAAGTAAGTGGCTGCAAGTATTGCACTTGTAAGCATTTGTATTTTTATAGTTTTAATTATCTGTCCAATTCAGGAGACATATTTACTCAATAGCATGGTTTAAACCAGGGGTCGGCAACCTTAAACACTCAAAGAGCCATTTGGACCCATTTCCCACAGAAAAGAAAATACCGGGAGCCATAAAACCCTTCCCGTGCCTATTTCCTGAGCAGCCACAGAACTAGCATATGTAGTTTCTTCTGTAGTTTCTTCTGAAACTTTTCTTTTCTTGGATTTATCCATAGTTGGCTACCGGGGCTCAAAAAGCTCAATAAATCGCATGCCGGAGGGTTTCACACATTGGTGGTTGTGACGCATATTTTGAGAGACAGGGAGCTGCAGCAGAGGGATAAGAGCCACATGCAGCTCCAGAGCCACGGGTTGCTGACCCCTGGTTTAAACCATGGCTGTCCAACCTTGGCAACTTTAAGACTTGTGGATTTCAACTCCCTGAATTCCCCACTCAAGATGGCTGGTTGGGGAATTCTGGGAGTTGAAGTCCACGTGTTAAAGTGGCCAAGGTTGGACACTCCTGGTTTAAACAGAGTTACATCAGTTATCACTCTGGTACTTACTGCCACCCAGCCACATCACACAATCAGCCATGTTGTAGATCAAGCAGGGAGAACTGTCCTCATTTTTGCAACATAGAAGGAAAGATCATGAAAGGAAAGAGAAATTAGCTTGATTGAAGTGAAGAGGATTGCTTATGGCAGAGGCGAGATGGATTGACAAGGTGGATTTTACATTTTACCCCATGCCAACAGATATACACTGAGAGTCTAGAGCAGGGGTGTCAAACTTGATTGAGGGCCACATCAGGGTTGTGTTTGACCTCGGGGGGGGGCTGGGATGGGTGTGGTCAATATGGGCGTGGCCAGCTCAACGTCACTTGTGTTGGGGGAGCCTGTGGTCACCCGAGTGCTCTGCCAGCAAAAACGGGCTCCCGAGCTCTGTTTTTCACTGCGACAGCCTCCTGCAACCTTCCTGGGGCCCTCTCAGGTTCCATTTTTGCTGGCAGAAGCACCGTGGGCCAGTCCTTCACTGTCTCCAGGGCAACCCGGCGGGTCAGATCTAAGCACCCTGCAGGCCAGATCTGAGCCCCTGGCCTTGAATTTGACACCCCTGGTCTAAGGAGTAGCTATACTCAATCTCTTCCTCTTCCCATGATCCATCTCTGGACTATTGTCCCTATGTTGTCTCTTGTCCTTTGCAATGTGCTTCCTCCTTCCTGGGAACCTACTGCAGTACTGCAGTCTGTCACATCACCTCTCCCTTCATACAGGTAGTCCACAACTTACAACCATTCGTTTATGACAATTCAAACTTACAATGGCACTGAAAAAAGTGACTTATTTTTCACAGTTATGATCTTTGCAGCATCCCCATGATCATGTGATTAAAGTTCAATAGCCAGATCCACTAACCTCCTCCCACTCCTCCCTTGAACCTGGATTGCTATGCGCTCTTAAAGACTGAAAATGTTAATGAACTAATTTGCACATTGCTCCAGCCAGCTGGCCCTAGAAACCTGACAATATTGTATTGAGAGGATGATTCAGTAAGCAGCTGGCTTCTATGAATATACTATGCAAAATTCCAAGTGCCTAAGCCAAGATCTGACTATGGAAAGTTTCAGTTTGACAAGGGAAGAGGAATAACAACCCACAAAATTTGCCTTAGTTTATCCGAGCAGTGAAACTAAAAAACTAAAAATGCAGAAGGAGCTATATAATATGAGAAAGCTAATGGGTGATTAGTGATGGCAAAGTCAGTGTACCTGAAAAAAAATCCAGATTAAATCATTAAACAATGGATGGAAAATAATCAAGGACAGAAAAACCTAGAAATAAGGAGACATTTTTCTGACCAATTAACCAGTGGAGTGGTTTCACTCCATCACTGGAGGTTTTTAAGAAGAGATTGGACAACCATTTGTCTGGAATGGTATGGGCTCTCCACAGTGGTGGGATTCAAATAATTTAACAACCGGTTCACCCAGGGTCAGGTTGGCTGTTGTGGGAGGTCTCCCAGCTCCATCGCAAATGCGGGACGGGCCTCCTGCGATGGCCAACCTGACACTGGACGAACCAGTTATTAAATCCCCCCTCGCTATCAAAGTGGATCCTGGGTGCTGCGCTGCAATGGAGAAACGGGCAACGGAGTGGCCAGCATGAGGGAAGGGGGAGGAACAGGGAGAAGAAAGAGGGAAAGCGGCCTTCTCTTTCCCTTGCACCGGCTGCTCCATTGCCCGTTTTTCCATTGCAGTGCAGCGCAGCGCCCAGGATCTAATTTGTTAGTGGGTGGGTGGGTGGATAATTTAACAACTAGTTCGCTCGAACCAGAGCAAACAGGCTGAATCCCACCACTGGCTCTCCTGCCTGAGCAAGGATTGGACTAGAAGACCTCTAAGATCCCTTCCAACTCTGTTATTCTGTTTTCAGGATTAGATAATAAGGGGTAGGGAAGCTCTCTTGTGTGAGAAACTGGATTACCATTGCTAATCAAATAGGCAAGGTGGAGAAATAATCCAATGGGGTACAACTCAACTTCTTTTTAATCTCTAATGTGATATTAGCGTTGGAATGCTAAATACGTTGTGTAGCCACTCAAATAATCCTTGTGAAAAGTTCTTCCACTTTTCAAGGACCAGTTCTAAGTCTCTTTTTTAATGCCATTGTAACTTTGAATGGTTATTAAACCAATGATTGTAAGTCATGGACTACCTGTTGGAGAGAATAGAATAACAGAGTTGGAAGGGACCTTGGAGGTCTTCTAGTCCAACCCCCTGCTTAGGCAGGAAACCCTACACCTGTATAGTACTAGAAATCCCTGATGTAATTCAGATATTGCTGCGTTGATATAATATCCTGGCAGAAAAGTGGCATGCCTTTGACATGACCCTTAAACATGCAGTCTAATGAAATATATTGTCCTTACTGCTATGGGACAGATAATTTTTAGGGTGCTGATGATGAAGAACCATTGGCATTGTTTCTCAACCTTCTTGCTAAAATACTGACATTTTCCTCAGAAATTTATGCCTGGAGTACCCATATGAATACATTTCATTGAAAATAGTACCATAGAGCATGATAATTAAAAAAATCATGTGCTGTTTACAGCTGACAGTTGAAGCAGAAGAAATTAGATCTTTTGCAATGCATAGGATCACGAAGCACTGTTTAAGTCCCAGACTGGGGATGAGAGGGTATCGGCATTACGTGATCAAGAGTGAACAATGGGATTGCCATTCAAAGAGATAATGTCCAATGTTTGTCAACAAAGGACCTAATTCTTCCTTGCAGACATGGCAGCAGAAAGGGAAGCCTTGATGGAGATGGCATATCCAGAAGTGCAAGTCTTCTGCCAAAAACACGGCTTGATGTTTGAGGTAAGCTGGAAGTAGCAGTTGTGGAGAACATCTGCAGCTCAGGATTGAAATGTGGGGATTTTGGTGTTCCTTGAGCCTGTGTTCTTTTTTGTTTTTCTGGCAAATGTTTCACTACAACATCTTTTAAGCTTAATAGCCAGCCAATCCTTGTAACAAAGCATTGATGTTACTAAGCTTGGTAATGAAACTTTGCAAGAAGGATACCAAGATCAACAAATACCAAGATTTCAGTGAAAGCTGGAAGTCCAAAATACCAGGCTTCAACTCAGAGAGTTGTTTGCTAAGGCTGGGGTTCTCCAGAATTGGGGTTTTTATTAGTGCACTTGTGAAAATGTACTTTTGGTAAATAATAACTATGATGATAGTGAAAAAGATGACTCTCTTGTGTTCAGAGATAGTGCAATCTTACTACGACAGTAAAGAAAACTCCCATTGCCCTGTGAGTTCCCAAAAATTCTGTTGGGTCAGGCTAAATCCATTCTTGATTTATCCTGGTGCACTTTGTGTGTACATATCTTTATGATCACAACACAATAGTCAAAAGAGTCAAAACAGTATACTTCATCTGAACAATGCTTGAAAATGTTGTGGTTAATTTCATTTATATATCCTTCTTCTTACATGATCTAACAGATTTATACAAAGAGGTCTAATTGACAAATCACAGTGCATCTGAACAGAAAATTGGAAGAATAGCAATAGCAATAGCACTTATAGCAATAGCAATAGCACTTTACTTATATACCGCTTCATAGTGCTTTACAGCCCTCTCTAAGCGGTTTACAGAGTCAGCGTATTGCCCCCAACAATCTGGGTCCTCATTTTACCAACTTTGGAAGGATGGAAGGCTGAGTCAACCTTGAGCCTGGTGAGATTCAAACTGCCAAATTGCAGGCAGCCAGCAGTCAGCAGAAGTAGCCTGCAGTACTGCATTCTAACCACTGCGCCACCGCGGCTCTTCGAAGAAATGTTTGTTATCTTGCAAATGTGCCAATCTCTGGCAATCACCTGACCCATTAACTGTGTAATAGTCATATACTGTATCTAATTTAATGAAAATGGGGACAAATGTTTCCAGATGATGTTGTCTGCCAGCCGGTTCCTATTATCCATCCTGAAATCTACTCTAGGTTATTGATTTAAGATGGGGCACCTTTGATCACATGGGGACCCGTCATATGTCTACCCAACTCTTTTTAGAAGAAATCAAACACTGCCAGAAACTTTCAGTGAGTTCCAGCTTCATTGTAAGTACTATCTTTATTTTATTCCTTCTGCCTAGGGAAGTTGCTGGGCCACAGAATGATCAGAGATAACACCACTGCTATTCTACTTCTTATGTTGTAGATATGGAGGATGATGGTACAGGTAGTCCTTGACTTACCTGACTTACAGGTAGTCCTTGATTTATTGGAATACAATTAAGCCAATTTTTAGCGATAGTTATATTTGTAATATGTTATGGACTCATAAAATCTCTGCCATATGGGGTCTTGAAATGGTATTTATATATTTTATTTATTTATAATTAAATTTATATACAGCCCTTCTCCAGGGGACTCAGGGCGGTGAACAGCCAAGTAAAAGCACAATATAAACATTAAAATATGTATACATTTAAAAGAAAATATTAGATGTGGCCCTGATTTAAGACAATACAATTAAAATTTGGTAAAATCTTAAAAACCCCAAAAACTTTTTCACGCCAGTCCGGCTTGATAAAAATAGTATGTCTTGAGGGCACGGCGGAAGGTGGCCAGGTCATGAATAGTTCTTAAATCTAGAGGGAGCTGGTTCCAGAGGGTGGGTGCTCCCACAGAGAAGGCCCTCCCCCTGGGTGTCACCAGCCTACACTGCTTGGCTGATGGCACCCCGAGGAGGCTCTCTCTGTGCGAGCACACTGGTCGATGGGAGGCAGTTTGTGGCAGCAGGCGGTCTCAGAGATACCTAGGTCCAATGCCATGGAGCGCTTTAAAGGTAGTAACTAGCACCTTGAAGCGCACCCGGTAGACCACCGGAAGCCAGTGCAGCTCGCGCAGGAGGGGTGTTATATGGGAGCGCCAATTAGCTCCCAAAACCACCCACGCAGCTGCGTTCTGGACCAGCTGGAGCCTCCGGGTGCTCTTCATGGGGAGCCCCATGTAGAGAGCATTACAGTAGTCCAGACGCGATGTGACGAGGGCATGAGTGATTGTGCACAGAGAATCCCGATCCAGAAAGGGCCACAGCTGGCGTATCAGGCGGACCTGATAAAAGGCCGCCCTGGTCACAGCTGTCAGATGGTCCTCTAAGGACAGCTGTGAATCCAGGAGGACACCCAGATTGCGAGCCCTTTCGGCGGGGGCTAGAGACTCGCCCCCGATAGTCAGAGATGGAATCATCTGACTATATCGAGATGCTGGGAACCACAGCCACTCCATCTTGGAAGGGTTGAGCCTGAGTCGGTTTCTCCCCATCCAGATCCGCACAGCTTCCAGGCACCAGGGACATCACTTCAAGGGCATCATTGGGGTGGCCTGGGGTGGAAATGTACAGCTGTGTATCATCAGCGTACTGATGGTACTTCACCCCAAAGCCACGGATGATCTTACCCAGCGGCTTCACATAGATGTTGAACAGAAGGGGCGAGAGAATCGACCCCTGGGGCACTCCATATGTGAGTGGCCTCGAGGACGACCTCTGCCCCCCTGTCAACACAAACTGCGACTGGTTGGAGAGAAAGGAGGAGAACCAACGAAAGACGGTGCCCCCTATCCCCAACTCTTCCAACCGGTGCAGCATGATACCATGGTCGATGGTATCAAAAGCCGCTGAGAGATCTAATAGGACCAGGACAGAGGAACAACCCCTGTCCCGAGCCCTCCAGAGATCATCAACCAATGCGACCAATGCCGTTTCCATGCTGTGCCCGGCCCTGAAACCCGACTGGAACGGATCTAGATATGATGATTCCTCCAAGTACTGGGGAAACTGTTGTGCGATCACACTCTCAACAACCGTCGCCACAAAGCGAAGGTTGGAGATGGGGCGATAATTAGCTAGAATTGCTGGGTCCAGGGAGGGCTTCTTGAGGAGAGGCCTCACCACTGCTTCTTTCAAGGCCATGGGGAAGTAACCCTCCCTCAAAGAAGCGTTAATAATTCCCTGGAGCCAGCCTCGTGTAACCTCCCGGGAAGCCAGCACTAACCAGGAGGGACACGGATCCAATAAACATGTGGCCGCACTGAGCCTCCCCAGAATCTTGTCCACATCCTCAGGGGTCACCGAGTCAAACTCTTCCCAGATAACGTTCTCAAGACTATTCCCTGTCACTGTGTCCGTATCCACCCAGTTGGAGTCCAGTTCCCCCTGAATCTGAGCGATTTTGTCATGCAGATATCGTTCTGGCCCTGCCTTCCAGGGGGTCCTCCCGCACTTCTTGATGGAGTAAGGAACGGATCACCCTGAACAGGGCAGCTGGACAATTCTCTGATGACGCGATAAGAGCGAAAAAATAGTTAGATTTCTCTGCTTTTATTGCCACTAGGTAGGTCTTAATATGCGACCTTACCAGTGTTCGGTCAGATTCAGAGAGACTGGCCCTCCAACCACTCTCTAGGTGTCTTTTCCGGCGCTTCATCTCCCTCAGCTCCTCAGTAAACCAGGGAGCAGCGCGGGATCAGAGCTGAGTCAGAGGCCGCAAAGGCACAACTCGGTCCAAGGCCCCACCAGCCGCCCTATTAAAAGAACGGAGGGGGGAGGAATGCTTTCAGATTTGCAAAATGTTATTAATGTAACCTTACAATAAAGATAGAGTTAGTTCTCAGAGTTGTGCTTCTTGTCGGGACTACAGAAAAGGGCTACATCGATCTTGCAAGACTGAAAATAGTTCTCCCCTTTTGGTGCACCAGTGCCGCAGCTGCGAGGTGAAGCAGGCGTAGATGGCCTGGCTACGGGGACCCTGAGGTAAGCTGGTGCAGGGTGCATGGGGCAGCTCCCCCTCCCCCCGCTTCATCTCATGGCAGCGGCATCAATGCATCACTTTGCCTCCTGCTCCGTTGAGGCCGTGAGCAAGCAGAAGAAGTGGGCTGGTGGCCACACAGGGTCCTCCTGGATGGGGCTGCCAGAGCTGCCACCACAAGGTGAGGCAGGTGTCGGGGCGTGGGTGGCCTGGCTGCGGGGGCCCTGAAGTTGCTAGGCCACAGGGTGATCAGAGATAAAACCGCTACTATTTTACTTCTTATGTTGTAGATATGGAGGATGATGGTACAGTTAGTCCTTGACTTACCTGACTTACAGGTAGTGTAAGCTGGTGCAGGGCGTGTGGGACAGCTCCACCTCCCCGACTCGCAGTGGCCGCACTGGCATGCTGTGTGGACTCCTGTCCCGCCACAAGCAAGCAGAAACGGACCTCCCATACATGGGGGGGGGGAAATAAGACACCCCCCCAAAATAAGCCCTAGTACTTACTTTGGTCCCCCACAAAATAAGACCTGGTCTTATTTTCAGGGAAACATGGGTATTAGTGTAATTGTTGTCCTGCAGCAAGTTGTCCTATGGCTAGTTGGCTGCGGAAAGTTGACCATGGTAAGTTAGCTGTGGCAAGTTGGCTGCAGCAAATTACATACCAATTGTCTAGTTTTGCTTTTCTTCTTCCTGTCTCCCAAGGCCATTTCCTCAGACCATTACAGGTGGTAAATAGATGTCTTATTACAGCGGTGGCGAACCTTTTTCTCTCGGCGTGCCAAAAATAGGCGCGCGCACACCCACCAGCGCTCCCGCGTGCCACTACCCAAAATGCAATGCGCACCCCCCCTGCGCATGCGCACCCACACCTACATGCACGCGCCTGCACCACGCACGCGCCCGCACCGCGCATGCGCACATCTACTGCGCACGTGTAACCGCCCCCTCCTCCTCCTGCTCCAAGCCTCGCACTCCGGGCACAAGCCGGAACGTGAGGCTGACAGCAGAAGGAGGAGGGAGCAGTTACGCGAGCCGCCCAGCCTGCGCAACCGCCCCCTTCTCCTGCTCCAAGCCTCGCACTCCGGGCACCAGCATCGTCCGGCACAGCCGCCTTCGCCATGGCTGGACACGCCGCTGCTGCCCTGCGGGCGAGGCGGTGGCGGCGGTCAGGGCTCACCTGCGAGGCAGGCGCCGGCAGGATTAACACGCATGGGAGGGAAGGAGAGCGCGCTACTGCCACCGCTGAAACTTCCAAGCCGGGCGGGAGCTCAAAAACGCCCGCTGCCGCATCCCTGCCATTCTCCCTGCCATTCAAGCGGCCGAAGGAGCCCCGGAGCGCCGACGTTGCCCTCCGTCTCGGTCTCCTGCCGCCACCGCCAGCTGCAGCCTTCCCAGCAGGTGGGCGCGCATAAAAGGGGTCGCGGAGCAGAGGCGCCCGGCGGTTTAAGGCAAGAGGCGGGCGGGAGATGCGGGCAGGAGCTTGCTTCCGCCGATGCCACTTCTGGCATCCCTGCGCCTCTCGCACCGCTCGCCGGGTGTCTCTGCTCCGCGATCCCTCCCCTGCGCGCCCACCTGCTGGGAAGGCTGCAGCTGCCCTCCTTCTTGGTCTCCTGCCGCCACCGCCAGCTGCAGCCTTCCCAGCAGGTGGGCGCGCAGGGGAGGTATCGCGGAGCAGAGACACCCGGCGAGCGGTGCGAGAGGCGCAGGGATGCCAGAAGTGGCATCGGCGGAAGCAAGCTCCTGCCCGCATCTCCCGCCCGCCTCTTGCCTTAAACCGCCGGGCGCCTCTGCTCCGCGACCCCTTCCATGCGCGCCCACCTGCTGGGAAGGCTGCAGCTGGCGGTGGCGGCAGGAGACTGAGACGGAGGGCAACGTCGGCGCTCCGGGGCTCCTTCGGCCGCTTGAATGGCAGGGAGAATGGCAGGGATGCGGCAGCGGGCGTTTTTGAGCTCCCGCCCGGCTTGGAAGTTTCAGCGGTGGCAGTAGCGCGCTCTCCTTCCCTCCCATGCGTGTTAATCCTGCCGGCGCCTGCCTCGCAGGTGAGCCCTGACCGCCGCCACCGCCTCGCCCGCAGGGCAGCAGCGGCGTGTCCAGCCATGGCGAAGGCGGCGGTGCCGGACGATGCTGGTGCCCGGAGTGCGAGGCTTGGAGCAGGAGAAGGGGGCGGTTGCGCAGGTTGGGCGGCTCGCGTAACCGCTCCCTCCTCCTTCTCCTGCCAGTCTCACGTTCCGGCTGGTGCCCGGAGTGCGAGGCTTGGAGCAGGAGAAGGGGGCGGTTGCGCAGGCTGGGCGGCTCACGCAACCGCCCCCTCCTCCTTCTGCTCCAAGCCTGGCACTCCGGGCAGAAGCAGGTACATGAGGCTGGCAGCAGAAGGAGGAGGGAGCGGTTACGCGAGCCGCCCAGCCTGCGCAACCGCCCCTCCTCCTTCTGCTTCGGGTAGCTCTAGCAGCTCTGCGCATGCGCGCCAGAAACCCAGAAGTAGAATGTGCCGGACCCGTGGCGTGCCAGCCGAAATGGCTCCGTGTGCCACCTGTGGCACGCGTACCATAGGTTCGCCACCACGGTCTTATTATGAAGACAGACAGTACAATGTGTTTACTGTTATTTCTATTGCTTGCTATGAAAATTGTAAGTTTTCTTTTTAAAAAATCATCTTCTTGGCCACTTTTTCTAGAAAATGATTGTTAGGTAGCAATTGGCATACATTCTCAATCCATCTAATTTAGTGACTATATGACCAAAACATGAGGAAGTAATGGCTTGTTTCTATTATTCTGTAAGCCACAAATATCCAAGATTTTTGTTATTGTTTTGGAAACAATAACTGTTTAATTGAATAGTCCACATAGATTGTTTTGTTTGCTCTGTAATGCCTTTTGGCGCAAGTAACAAAGCGTCAATACAGATGTCCTAGAATTACAATCATTTACAGCAGTGGTGGTATTCAGCAGGTTCTGACCAGTTCTGGAGAACCGGTAGCAGAAATTTTGAGTAGTTCGGAGAACCGGTAAATACCACCTTTGACTGGGCCTGCCCCCATCTATTCCTCCCGAGTCCCAGCTGATCGGGAGGAAATGGGGATTTTGCAGTAACCTTCTCCTGGAGTGGGGAGGGAATGGAGATTTTACAGTATCCTTCCCCTGCCACGCCCACCAAGCCATGCCACGCCCACCAAGCCACGCCCACAGAACCGGTAGTAAAAAAAATTGAATCCCACCACTGAATTTTAGGGACTGTCCAAAGTTACAACGGCACTGAAAAAAAGTGATTTATGACTGTTTTT
Organism: Diadophis punctatus similis; assembly: GCA_023053685.1. Classification (NCBI taxonomy): domain Eukaryota; kingdom Metazoa; phylum Chordata; class Lepidosauria; order Squamata; family Dipsadidae; genus Diadophis; species Diadophis punctatus. The sequence goes on from JALIGW010000001.1 coordinate 308,084,501, forward strand.
AACACTTATGACTGTTGCAGCATTCCCATGGTCATGTGATTAAAATGCAGACTCTTGGCAACTGACTTGTATTCATGACAGTTGCAATGTCCTGTGGTCATGTGATCACCTTTTGCAGCCTTCTGACAAACAGTCAATAGGGAAGACAAGATGAATTGTTTTATTAACAACTGCAGTGATTCACTTAACAACTTGTGTCAACAAAGGTCATAAAATGGGGCAAAACTCACTTAACAAATGTCTCACTTAGCTATAGAAATTTTGTGCTCGATTGTGGTTGAGGATTACCTGTAGTATATGGTCCATTTTGTGAGGATTCAGTTGAGATTCATATCTGGAACAGAGGAAGGGGGTGGGTCAGGGGTGGGTTCCTAATTTTTTTACTACCACTCTGTGGGCGTGGCTTATTTTGTGGGTGTGGCTTGCCGGCCATGTGACTGGGTGGGCGTGGCTTGCCGGTCATATATTAGTTATTTTAGAGAGATGTTACTACTATTTTTGCTATTTTATATCTTACATAAAAAGCTTTGCATACAAAGTGCATGTTACACCATGGCAACACAGCAACCTTTATATGCAGAAAATGCTATAGTTAAAAGACAAGCAAGTCTCATACAGCATTTTTGGTTTCAGTCATGGATTCCTTAGACGAAAATATTGAGGACTGTTAAAAGAACAGTATCTTTTAACAGTCCTCAATGTTTTCGTCTAAAGAATAACAGTATAAAACTGTATAAAATTAACAGTATAAAAGATTAAGCTTTTGGAAAACACCCACTTTGGGAAGCTTTAGGTAAAAGCGAAGGAAAAGTGTCAAATGCGAGCTTCTTATTATTTTCAAGCGAAGGGACGGGGAAAGACTTAATTGTCAGGTTTCTGGGCATGCGCAGAAGAAAATTTTTAAGAAAATTAAAAAAAAAATTTTAAATGGCGGTGCCCAGGCACCAGCAACTGACCGCACCGGTACTGTGACGTCACCAGCGGGCTGCTACCGGTGCTATAGAGTGGACCGCACTGGTAGGAACCCACCACTGGGGTGGGTGAACAATTCAAAAGGAATTACAGCTATGATTATAGGGTAGTCCATATGGAATTTCTCATACAAGTTTCCAATGGCGACCAGAAACCTCCTTGGTGCAACTTGGATTTTTAGGTCATCCCAGCTTATACCTTCAGAAGAATTACTGAGAAAACTTATTTGCCACAGGCACTGCTTGGAAATGATTACGGCCGCTGCCCCACTCCTCTAACCATTGGGGAACTGGAATTTGAGGCCATTAGAGCACAACTTCTGGAAGAGCCCAAGACCCTGCAGTTTCTGGCCCAAAGGTACCTGAAGGATGTGAATGCCATCCCTCCTGTCTATGTTCTGCAGCAATCATCTCAGGAAGACCCAGATGGCGTGGAAAAAGACTTGCTCTTGATCCTGCGTAGGGCTGCCTGCCAAGCAGAAAAGCACGGGCTCATCAGCCGGGAACAATTGCAGAATTACCACAAGTCAGGTATGCTTCTCAGATAAGAGGTCTCCCTGTAGCATGCCTTACTGGGACCTTGAGGTACCATTTGAACAAAATTGATGGTTCTCCACATAGTCTAGACCAGTGGTGGCGAACCTTTTTAGGCTCGCGTGCCAAAAAGGGGAGGGGGCGCGCTTGCGCGCGCTCGCGTGCCCACACCCATTCCCTCCCCCCCACGCATGCGCACAACACCCCCCCATGCTGCCCCCTGCGCATGCGCACACCCCTCCACCCCCGCGCAAAGGCTTACCGGAGCCTGGGACAACGAAACCGGCAAACTGGAAGTGCGAAAAAACGCACTTCCGGTTTGCCGGTGTGCTGTTTTTTGCACTCTGGAGGGTTCAGGGAAGCTCCCTGAAGCTCCGGAATGCAAAAAACTACAAAATGGACAAACCGGAAGTGCGGAAAAGTGCACTTCCGGTTTGTCCGTTTTGTAGTTTTTTGCATTCTGGAGCTTCAGGGAGCTTCCCTGAACCCTCCGGAGTGCAAAAAACAGCACACCGGCAAACCGGAAGTGCGTTTTTTTGCACTTCCGGTTTGCCGGTGGGAACCCTCGCGTGCCGGCTGCTATGGCTCCGCGTGCCACCTGTGGCACGCGTGCCATAGGTTCGCCACCATGGGTCTAGACTCTGGGCCATTTGGAGTTTGATCCATTTGGCAGTGGTGATGGTGGTGTTCGGGCCGTTCAATGGTGGAGGCCAGGCATGTCCCATTTTCACACTCACCACTGCTGCCGTGGGGATCTTGGCAGCTGTGATGTTCAGGCTGTTCAGTGGCAGCGGTGGGGTGTGTGACAATGGGACATATCCAGCCTTTGTGCTTCCCCACCGCCTGCCCCGTCCACCACCGCTGCCGCCGAACAGCACAAGCACCACCACTGCCGAACAGTCCATGGCAGCAGTGGGGATCTGGGAAAATAGGCCAAGTCTGGTGTCCATTACCTCCCCACCACCTGCCCTGCCCACCACGACATGTACAGCTCAAACATCATTGCCGCCACTGAATGACCTGAACTGCAAATGGCCCAGAGATTACCATAGCAGTGATGGCAGCAGCGGCACCGGTGTGAAAATGGGAAGCCCCTGACCACTACTACCATTCTGCACTCTGCCCACTCGCTCGCTTGCCTGCCAGCCAGGCTCTCTGTCTCTGGTGGGAAATCCCTGTTTGCCACCGTCACTCTGCGCTCTGCCTAGTTCTTCCTCCAGCTACCCGTGGTGCATTGTCTCTGTGGCAAATTGGACATGTTGAGATGTCCTGCGATGATTTGGTAGTGAATTGACAGTGGCGACTTAGTGGTGGTGAGCTGGCCACACCAAGTTGTCCTAAACCCACATGGATCTACAACAGAGGTGGGTTTCAGCAGGTTCTGACCACTTCCAGAGAACGGTAGCGGAAATTTTGAGTAGTTCGGAGAATTGGTAAATACCACCTCTGACTGGCCCCGCCCCCATCTATTCTCTGCCTCCTGAGTCCCAGCTGATCGGGAGGAAATGGGGATTTTGCAGTAACCTTCCCCTGGAGTGGGGAGGGAATGGAGATTTTGCAGTATCCTTCCTCTCCACGTCCACCAAGCCAAGCCACGCCCACCAAGCCACGCCCACATAACCAGTAGTAAAATTTTTTGAATCCCACCACTGATCTACAACATCTAAAGATTCCCTAATATCAATCCCCCATCTGCCTTTTCCTCTTTTATTTTATTTTGTTATGTAGTAGATGTCCTTCCTGTTGCTTCACACATTTTCTTTCTTTTGGAGAAAATAAAAGCACTTCTACATTGCCATTGTTCTCATTTCCCTACCCTTCAGAAGGACTTTGAAATCATCTTACAATTATTTTCATCGCTGTTGCTTTAAAAACACAAGTAACAATCAGAGATCACTTTGAGACAACAATGAGAAGAGAAGTCTTGCAGAAAGCAACTTCACTGTGGTTCTATATCAACCACTGCAAATCTTGTCCAGGGCTTCCTTAATTCTACAGTAGTTGCTTTGGCCTTCCGAATTCCATATTCATATCTTCTCAATCTTTTATAGACATATATCAGGAAATTGAGGCTGGCCTCTTCAGATCAAGTGAATGTGATGGCCAAAGTACCATGGTATTCTTCACAGAAGTGGACATGCCCACATCAGATAGAGTGGACTCACTACTGGGCACAGATGAAGTTGGAGATGAGCTGCACCCTGAAGAACCACAACAGTTAGCAGATCTGAAGGCAAACATCGTAAGCAGGTATCCTGAGCTGATTAAGGTTCACAGGATTCCACATGCAGTAGAACCCAGGTCTTTCCGGCAGAAGCCCTGGCCCAAGTATTTGAAGGATTTCTGTGACCAATTTATTGCTGCCACCAACCATCATGTGCTCAGGAGCCTGAGATCCCAAGAACAAAATCTTGGGAAGCCATCTGAGCTGATTCAAGAGCTCACTCATCACATGGCCCTTGGTCAAAAACACAGCCAGGCTTTCTGCTGGCAGCAGAACCTGCTGGGTCGCATTTGCCAGTGCATTAAGCAGAACCACCATCGAGCCCATTCCCCACTTGTCATCTATGGACCCTCAGGATGTGGCAAAACAGCCCTGTTATACCATTTAGGTGAAGCCATACGAACCACCCTGGATCAGGAAACGGTGGTGATACTTCGTTTGCTGGGAACTTCACAGGATAGTTCCACACGGAACAGCTTTCTCCACAGCCTCTGCCAACAAGTTTGCATAGCCATGGGCTTCCCTTATACCGAGCCAGTTGGCAATCCAGTCCTGCTCTTCCACCGCCTGCTTTCTTCAGCTTCTTGCCAGGGCACACGGTCCCTCGTTCTACTCCTTGATTCAATGGAGCAGTTACACACACCTAGAAATGCTCACAGAGCTTTCTGGTTGCCAAAAATCTGTCCTCCAAAGACACACATGATTCTTACTGCGCTGCAGAAGGGAAGTGAAGTTCTACAGAAGACGACTGGGTCTCCAGAGGATTATTTTGAGATGGCGCCTCTTTCTCAAGAGCAAGTGGGGGTGATTCTCTCCAAAACTTTGGCCTCCGCAGGGCGTACGCTGAGGCCCGCCCAGCAGGAGTTGTTCCTGCAAAGCTTTGCAAAGGGTGGCTATGCTCTGCCAGTGGCCCTGGCCACAAGACAAGCCCAGCGTTGGACTTCATACGTTCTACTTGCAGCGTCCGCCATATCATCTACCGTCTCGGAGTTTGTGCATCGCTTGTGTGACCACCTGGAGGCGGTGCATGGCCCTGTCTTAGTAGCACATGTACTTGGCTATCTCGCCTGTGCCCGGTGAGTACAAATGCTTGTGTCGCCATTGGCAGAAGTTAAAATAGAAAGATACAATTGACAACAAAGGGGAGTGTTAGTGGTAGCTTGATGAAATTGTCCAAGTTCTGTGGAGGGAGAACAGAATTCCAGATAAAAGTTGCAGGGCGGAATATAGCGACTTTTACCATTTCGTTTAATGATAAAATGGCCAGGTTCAGTACATATACAGTACATCCTATTTACCACCAATTTCTTGCCATTAGTTTCCAACCTTTCTTTGTGTTTCATACTTCCATTAAATCCCAAGATAAGGTAGTATTTGTTTGCTTGCTTGCTTGTTTGTTTATGTATTATGCCACCCATCTCACTATCCAAAGTGACTCTGGGCATTTCTCTCTACAGTCCTTTCTATGAGGTCCTAGAATTAAGAAACTATACAAAAAATTCCCCCCAGGCAACCTGAGATCAATTGTTCATCTAATTTTTCTTCATTTCAGTGGAGAACATTAAAAATGCACATATTCCACTTCAGTTACATTTAGAATATGTCTATGTCTATGTGTCTATTTCTATGTCTATGTCTATCATATATCAGTCTGTCTGTCTCTCTGTCTCTCTCTCTCTCTGTCTATCTATCTATCTATCTATCTATCTATCTATCTATCTATCTATCTATCTATCTATCTATCTATCTATCTTTCTATCATCTACCTATATCATATCTATCATCTATCTATCCTTCCTTCCTTCCTTCCTTCCTTCCTTCCTTCCTTCCTTCCTTCCTTCCTTCCTTCCTTCCTTCCTTCCTTCCTTCCTTCCATCCATCTATCCATCCATCTCCATCTATCTATTTATCTATTCATCTATTTGTCTGTCTGTCTGTCTGTCTGTCTGTCTGTCTGTCTGTCTGTCTGTCTGTCTGTCTGTCTGTCTGTCTGTCTGTCTGTCCTATTTATATTAGCTTCCCATCAGTAAAGTCTTCATCAATATCAGACAAGGAGAAAGCTAGAAAACACAAGGAAGTTGTTAAGTGCCCAATTTTGCAACCTTTTTTTTGCTGCAGTTGTTAAATGAATCCCTGCAGTTGTTAAGTGAATCATGCAATCATTAAGCAAACCCCCTGTCGACTTAACTTGTCAGAAGCTATCTGGGAATGTTGCAAATGGAGATCATGTGACCCCCCTGGATGTTGCAACCATCCATAAATACATGCTGCTTACCAAGTGTCAAATTTTGATCATGTGATCATGGGGATACTGCAATGGTAGTTAGTGTGAGGACCAGGTTGTAAGTTGGCTGTGGCAAGTTCATTCACTTCTTTGTTATAATTTTGAACATGGTTGTAAGTCAAGGACTATCTGTAGTCATTATAAAGAAGAGCACTAAAAGGGAATTGTTTTTAGCAGTCTGGCCATGTCCGTCCCCAGTTACCTGCTAAGGAAAGAGGGGAATAACAGAGGCCTACCTGTCTGCTTCTCCCTCTGCCCTTTCCACAGACATGGGCTCTCAGAAGCAGAGCAAAAAGATATCTTGTCCCTTGACAATGAGGTTCTCGCTGAGATTTATCGGCTTCATCCTCTTCCAAGCAAGGCGACCCTCCGCTTTCCACCCCTGCTATGGGCCCAGTTATACCAGGACCTGGCCCAGTGGCTGGAGGACCGGTGGGCGGATGGCTTTGTGCTGATGGGTTTTGCCCACAGGTCAGTTCTCATCCTTTCTTTCCAAGGCTGCTGAGCTGGTGAAAAAGCAGGCGTCAGTTTTGACATCTCTTCCTCCATGCAGGGAGTTGGCTGATGCCGTGGAGCAACGCTACCTGTCCGTGCCGGAGGAAAGGATCAAGCGTCACCTGCTCCTGGCAGATTACTTCCGGGGAACATGGAGCTGGGGCATGAAGAAACCCATCCAGCTGCCGTCCTCCAACAAGCCTGTGAGCTTTGATAGGAAGGTGAACTTCTGGAAACTGAGGAAGAGGAGGATGGATGGATGGATGGATGGATGGATGGATGGATAGATAGAGAGATGGATGGTTTGGAGACCCAAGACAGCAGTACTTCCTGGGAGTTTCCCGGAGAAGAAGGAAGAGTCCAGTAAAGGTTATAGAAAACAACATCAGCGTTAGCGCTGTTTTTCTGGAAAATGGCTTGGTTTTGTTGGGTCTGGTAGAAATTGTATGATTCTTTCCATATTTTAGCGGCCATAATTTTGGGAATTATAATGCCAACAAAGATTATAGAAAGAGAGAGAGAGTGAGATAGATGAGATCAGATTCCTGTAGTGCAGCATCATAAATTTTACTCAGAATTAAGCCCAAAAGAACTTGGTGGGCTTTATTCTCAGATAAAATAATAAAGTGAAATAAATCAAGACAGGAGTTATACAGAAGAGAGGTCGGGAACATTTGGTGCAGAGGGCATTTGATTTCTTTTTAAGAGGAATTTAAGAGAAGTTGGAGATTCAAACCTTTGGCACCCATATGTTCTGTCCCCCGAAGCACACAACCACACAAGCAGTTTGTACACACTTATTTAATGAAACAAAGGCTACTAATAAAACGTCTTAGTAGTAAACAAGATGCACACACCAATTTACAAACAAACTGTTATCAGCAAGCAACCAGCTATCAATTAAGCTTCATTAATAGCTGGTATCAGTTCAAAGAGTTCGAAGACAATGACGAGCAATTGAGTCTGGCTATCTTATGGAGTTTCCAAGAGTTGGCAAAGTGCCTAGAAATTCGTCCTTGATAATCCAAGCCAATGCAGAGAATGCCAAAACAAGTATGGAACAAGCTATGATCAGACAGGTCTCTTTGTCAAATGTTGTTCTCTGCAGCTTGTTAGCTGCAACTGATGACCTTAAATCAGTGGTTCCCAACCTTTTTGTGATCGAGTACCACTTGGAGGTCCCGTACAGTCGCCGCGTACCACCTGGTTCCAGAGAAACTAAATTCGATCAGATATCACTTTATTTCCATAATTGTACCGTTCCTTTTTTGGCCCCGCGCATATAGCAACTGGATTCTCAGGCCGCTGGGACCAGGTGGGTGGCGTGTGGCAACAGTTGTGTTAGGCAGTAAACATTTTTGTGAAGTAAAAAATAACTAACTAAAAATTGTTCATGACCCCGAAAGTGTTCGCGTACCACCTGGAAGGCCCTCGCGTACCACTAGTGGTACACGTACCACAGGTTGGGAACCACTGCCTTAAATAGACTAGAGGAGTGTCCAATTAGCCCCAAGTCTTACTCCCGAGTAAACCTTCCTGCCTCTTGGCAGCCCTGCGTGCTCTTGCATTCAGGAAAGGAGTAGACCCTCCATTCTCAGCACTGCCAAGAGGTACTGAAGGTTCCAAAGGTCCAGGCTGCACAAGCTGCGGGCGGGCCACAACACCATATTTTGCACATAGGTAATGGAGGAACATCACAGTGGAGGTGATTAATAGATCCTACCTCCACCCCATCCTGCTCCTGCCCTCCCCAGCTTTTAATTAGGTCATAGAGTTTGGCTTTTTGTATTAACTGATTTATGTTTTTAGCTTATGTAGATTTTATCTTTTATGATTGAAAGCCACCCTGCGTTACCTTGAAGCAGACAATAAATTTTGCAAACATACAAATAAATAAAGCTGAGATTTTCTATGGTTTTCTTCTGGGTTTTAGTTTCGGGAAGGTCATTATGTACATTTTTAAACATCTGAATATTATTTTAGGGGCCATGTTATATTTTTAATCTGTTTCCCACCTTTTACCGAATGCTAGCCATTATCTACAAACGTGCTATTAATATTTACCTTCATTAAAGGAGCTCTGAGCCACCCCCAAAATAAAGAGGAGGCTGAAGGTTGAAGGTTGAAACTCTGACATAGGGCAACATAAGCTCACCAAGTCAGAAGAAAGTAATAAAAATGTTATTTGCATTGCTTATACCAATACTTAATGGCTGGAAAGTGTGCCTTGGTTTGATTCATTATACACAAGAAATTAATGTGGATTTCAGAAAAGTCAAAGTCAAATGTTGATTCCTTTTATCTAGGTGATTCCTCAGCCTCTTTGGTTCTCCAGCACCCTTGCAAACCAGAGGAAATTGAGCGAGCTGCCTTTCCATTTGCTACAGGCACGTCTGTTTGAGGAGCTGCAAAGAGATGTTTTGGGTAAGAGTTCCTGATAATTTAAGCAGACCTACACTCCACAAAATGTCCTTCACATTGTGCGAATGCCTATTGCCTTGATAGACCAAACAAGGAGCAAATAGTGACCCAAGAAAAGAAGGGGTGGTAGCAGGTAAACCCATTTCCTGTGAGGAAAAAAAATCTATGCCCCATTATATTTCTTCAGAAGTACCGTATACTGTATGCAGTACAAAATTCAGCATATTCCAAGAATATACTATAACTAAAAGATGAGGCGGGAGAGAGTAGGATGAGCAGAGAGGGATCAGGGGTGGGTTCCACTTACCTTCCCTACCGGTTCACACACCCCGTCACGCTGCGCAAAACACCTGGAAATGACCCTCTGCGCATGCGCAGAAGCCTTTGCGCATGTGCAGAGGGTTTTTTGCAAGCCATGGCAACCAGAGGACCGGTTCGGGAGTGTGTACCGCCGGTCATTGCTGCCAGTTAGGCGAACGGCGGTAAATTTCCTTTACCAGTTCTAAAGAACCGGTCCGAACCAGCAGCAACCCACCACTGGGTGGGATTTGTTATTAATGTATTAACCACCTCCAGTGTGATTTTCCCCGCTGGAGCCCCAGGCCAATTGGCAGAGCCAGGTTTTCAAGTCTTGCAGAAAATCAAGAGGGTGATTTGTCCCTAAAGAAGCCCCAGTTTAATTCGAAATTTGTTGAACTGTAGAAAATATTGCTTGTAAACAATAAGTTAAATTGTGTCTGATTCTCGGAGACTGCCTAAACAAGTCCCTGCAGGGTTTTTTTTTGGCAAGGTGTCTCAGAAGTGGTTCAGCGTAGCCTCCTTCCTAGCGTTCCTTGTTCAGAAAACTGCTAAATAGCTGTATAATAGATCAACCTGTCTAGATAATTCATCCCTATTTGAGCATTTTTCATGTAAATGGTAATGTTGTTTGACAACAACTTCATGAGACTCATCAACCTGATTCACATATCATACTAGTCCACAATTATGGCTTCTTGAACAAACTGTAATTGGCTAGTTTCTCACAAACATGCTATTTGTATAATGCAATTTGTCTGGCTTAAGCTTATACAGTTTATGATTTAGCATTTTGTGTGTAACCTAGACAATTATAAATTACTAAATAAGTCATAAGTAAGTCGAACAGTGCAATGTACAGTACACACACTGTGTACAATGCGTACACTGAACCACAACCAACCATATTGCTGTACAACTTGGGAGACCACTAGTGTCAGGGTTCCAAATAGCATCCAAAATCAAATCAGAGTCCGAGGCTAAGTATTCCTCAAAGTTCCAATTTATTAAAAGAGCCATGTTGGCACATCTGGGAGAAACCCGAATCTGAAGTCCCTAGGGTTTCTCCACCCAATTTAAAGCTCGTTCCCTTGCCCCACAACCACAAGTTCATCACATGGACCATTCATCTTCTGCCAACGTGTCCGCTACGCCCATGAATTTCCGGGCAGGTGCTGGACAAAGGATGACCTTGAGAATCTAAAAGGAATTTGTTATGACTGCATGCAGATATCCCTCATGCAATGACCCCTCCCAAATTCCCACAGCAACAAATACATTTTGAAATAGCATAAAGCATGCACAGAAGCACCGCGAGTGAGTGAAGCAAGCACGCGCGCATTCACAGTTCCAAACCGGTAGCGAAGGTAAGTGAAACCAACTACTGCTGCATGTGCTCCCCACTGTCTTCTTTTCCCATCAGGGAACATGATCTGGATCATCTGCAGAGCGACTTCCACTGGCATAGAGAGCTTGACTGCTGATTTTGCCATGTGCCTTGCCCAGATCAACTGTCCAGAGCTGCATCTCCTGCAAGAGACTTTCCTGCTTCTGCAACCTCTTGTGGATAGCACACAGATCCATGGAGGTAGATAATCACTGTCAACCTTGTAGTTTAGGAATGACTCCCAAGAACCTTGTCCAGTCAATGTCTAGTCTAGCAATAGCAATACCACTTAGACTTACATTTCGCTCCATAGAGCAGTTTACAACATCAACGTATTGCCCCAAACAATCTGGATCCTCATTTTACCGGCCTCAGTAGGATGGAAAGCTGAGTTAACCTAGAGCCGGTCAGGATCGAACTCCTGGCTAAGGACAGAGTTTGCTTGCAATACTACATTCTAACCACTGTGCCACCATGGCTCCCAGTCTAGTCAACAATGCTGCCAATGGCAGTGTGGGGAAAATCAGTTCTTCAGTGAATAGAATCAATTAGATCAAGTTGATATTTAGAGATATAAGGCCAACATTTGTTATCTTATTAGAATAATAAGATGCATTAGGAAGTGTTTTTCTTTTTGGTGTCTGGTATTCCCAAAGTTCCCTGTCCTTTTGATTTAAGGAAGATATTTTCCTCCTGTTTTATTGCCTTATTCCTTCCTTTTGGTCTGTAGAGATTCTCAGTCATCCAGGTCATGGTTGTCCCAAAGGTGCTTTTTCAGGAGGCAACTGGATTTTCTTATTTTTTTTTCTTTTTTGAAGACGTTTTGCTTTTCATCCAAGAAGCTTCTTGAGCTCTGACAGGATAGTGGGGAATGGAAGGATTTATATTCCTTGCAGACAGCCGGTCATTTGCATCCTTTTAGAGGAAGTAATAGCCCAAATCCCCTCTAAAAGGATGCAAATGACCAGCTGTCTGCAAGGAATATAAATCCTTCCTTCCCCACTATCCTGTCAGAGCCGAAGAAGCTTCTTGGATGAGAAGCGAAATGTCTTCAAAAGAAAAGAAAAAACAAGAAAGTCCAGTTGCCTCCTGAAAAAGCACCTTCCTTCCTTTTGATTCCCAAAGGAAAACAGGTGCAGGAAGTAACCTGAGCTCCATTACCTCTAGTAACTTGAGATCCTTTACCTGTATGTTTACAGCATCTGTGACTAATGCATTAGTCTCTTCTGCCTTCTGAGAAATATAAATAAGAATGCATCCCTTTGTTGGATGAGGTCTTTCTCAGTAATGCTGCTTAATAAACATTGCAGTAATCCTTGATTATTTGTTTTGGGTTCTATATTTGATTCCATAGCAGTCAGTTTAATTAAACGGATGTGGCTAACTCTTGTGTTGAAATTAATAGGTGCAAAGTCCAATATCCAATAAACTTCCAATATCTAAAGGCTGTCACAAAGAATAGGGGGAGGGTCAATCTGAAGGCAGGACAAGAAGCAGTGGATGGAAACTAATCAAGGAAAGAAGCAATAGCATAGCAATAGCACTTAGATTTATATACCACTTCATAGTGCTTTACAGCCCTCTCTAAGCAGTTTACAGAGTTCAGCATATTGCCCCCAACAATCTGGGTCCTCATTTACTGACCTCAGAAGGATGGAAGGCTGAGTCAACCTTGAGCCCGTGAGATTTGAACAGCTGAACTGCTGAACTAGCAGTAGCCTGCAGTGTTGCATTTAACCACTGCGCCACCTTGGCTCTAGAACTAAGGAGAAATGACAGTGAGAACAATTAATCAGTGGAATGGCTTCTCTCCAGAAGCTGTGGGTGCTCCAACCCTGGAGATTTTAAAGAAAAGATTGGACAATCATTTGTCTAGAATGGTATAGGATCTCCTACTTGAGCAGGGAGTTGGACTAGAAGACCTTCAATATCCCTTCCAACTCTATTATTCTGTTATTCTTTTAAAGTTCCTCACGAACGATCATTGATCTGGTGAAGGAAAGAATCCACACTTCTGTCTGCTCATATCTACCACTCCAGCCCATATCTTTATTCTTGGATCACTGCCATCAGCATATTTTGAATCCCACCAGAGATGTCTATGAAGACTCTCAGTCATCCAGGTCATGGTTGTCCCAAAGACGTTTTTTCAAGAGGCAACTGGACTTCCTTGTTTTTCTTTGAAGCTAAAAACGTTTCGTTTCTCATCCAAGAAGCTTCTTCAGCTCTGACTGGATGGTGGGGAAAGAAAGGATTTATATATACACATGGAACAATATAAATTCTTCCATTCCCCACCATCCAATCAGAACTGAAAAAGCTTCTTGGATGAGAAGCGAAATGTCTAAAAAAACAACCCCAAGAAAGCCCAGTTGCCTCTTGAAAAAGCACCTTTGGGACCACCACTAAGATGGGCTAGGCTTTCACTAAAATCTAAATCTCTTTCTTAGCTAACAGAACACAAACAGAAGACGGTTCCACATCTCCTATCTTTCTCCCTCTGCAGAAGTGAGTATGATCTACACAGAGATATTGGCACGGCTGTTTTCCCTCAGGCCATACTACCCTAAGATCATTGGGAATGTGTGTGAGCAATGTGAGAGCTGGTTTGGTGCTTGGCCCCATCCTGTCCTTATCCCTCGCTCTGGATTTTTCCATCCACCTGGAGGACCTCTGTGCAAAACGCTACCTGGATTCCCTAAAGGTAGAGTAGTCTATTTGCCTAACAAGTCATAATTATTATTCCTCTTCCCCCCACTTCATCTTAGGGGGGAAAAGCATTGTATAGCAAACTTTCTGCATGGGAGCCATATGGATGCCCACTTAAATCCTCTAAATGCCTTGATTAGAGTGGAGAAACCATTGAATCCTAAAGTCCCATGAAACTCACTGGATGATCTTGGATCCATCCACTTTCCATCCAATCCAAGAACTGTTCTGGGAACAACATGTGGAAAAAGTTATAGGAGGGAGGATTTTATCACAGTGCCAGGAAACACGCAGGGTGCTAGATTAAATCCCAGGCAGGTTGAATGTCTATGGAGGTTCTCAACCATCCATCTCATGGTTGTCCCAAATCAGTGGTGGGTTCCTACCAGTGCGGTCCACTCTATAGCACCGGTAGCGGCCCGCTGGTGACGTCACAGTGCCAGAGCGGTCGGTTGACGGTGCCTGGGTGCCGCCATTTTTTAAAAAAGAAATTAATTTTTTAAAAAAATTTCTTCTGTGCATGCCCAGAAGCCGAGCTTCCGGCACTGTGCATGCGCTGCCTTCCTACCCCACAGTGAGTCCAAGCAGGGGAGGATGGCTGAGGGAGCGCGTGTGTTGTGACCCAGCACCGCAACCCCCCAGAAACACACACACACAGTCGTTGGGAGGCAAACAAAAAGGTTCCTTTTACTAATAAAGTTTCTTAGTAAAACTCAGAGGGTTTAGAAGTCCAAAACAACACAAACGGAAAGTCTTCAGGAATAAGGTTCTTTGGGTTACGTGAGGGTTAAATAGCACACAGACAAAAGTTCAAAGCAAGACTCATTAATTCTTATCTGAACAACTTGGCTGGCTTCCCGGAATAAAGCTGGCAGAAGCTGGTGATAAGATTCCCAAACAGACGTAGAAACGAAACTCTGGATATGCTGCGGTCAGTGAATTGTTGTTCTCAGCAATGAGCACTAATTACCATGGCCTAATATAGCCACTGAAGGGCGTGGCCCAATTAGCCCTCACTGCTTCCTCCTATTGGACCGACGCTTACTCAGCCAGTCCTGTCTTCTGGCTGCTCTGCGTGCTCTGGCATTCAGCATGAGTTCTTCATCTCCTGATGAAGAACTCTGCTGCGCAGGTGCAGAAGGTCCTGGGAGATCGTCCTGCTCTGGCACCGAGTCCTCATCACCAGCCGTCTCTGGTGCCAGGCACATAGGCTGGTACTGCTGCACCATGAGCGGCTCCGCGTCCTCCGGATCCTCCAGACTCGGCGCCGGACGCGGCCAAGGCACAACACTATCCCTCACCGCAGGGCCCTTCCCCCGGGTCTGTCGGTCCGGATGCGGCCGGGACGGGAATTGAGCGTGGAAGGCCCGGACCAGATCCGGAGCATGCACGGCGGTCGCATCCTCCCATGTGAAGTCTTCAGGGCCGTACCCCTTCCACTCAATGAGGTACTGGAACCGGCCCTTCATCCAGCGGGAATCCCGAATACTGGCAACTTCGTATTCGGGTGGGTCAGCGGGAGTGCGGATCACAGGCTGAGGCGGAGCGGGAGGGCGGAGCGGACAGGCAGGACGTTCGGGAACAAGGAGGGACCGATGGAAGACGGGGTGGATCCTGAGAGAGCGGGGCAACGTCAACCGGTAGGCCACGGGGTTAATGACCGCTTCCACCGGGAACGGACCCAAGAAGCGGTGGTCAAGCTTGCGAGCCGGTCGGTCGGAGGGGAGATGCTTCGTGGACAGCCAGACACGATCCCCGACCGCCAGAGGTGGAGTTGCTCGCCGGGAGCGGTCCGCGACCCTCTTGTAATCTTCCTTGGCTTTATTCAACGAGCGTTTGACCAGTTGGTGAACGGCCTGGAGCTCGGACAGGAATTCCTCTGCCACAGGAACAGGAGAGTCTAGGAGCGTGAGCGGGAAGAAACGGGGGTGGTAACCAAAGTTGGCGAGGAACGGAGAGGCGTGCGTGGAGGTGTGCTGAGAGTTGTTAAAAGCAAACTCGGCCACGGCAAGGTATTCCGCCCAGTTGTCCTGCTGCTGGTTGACAAAACAGCGCAGGTACTGTTCAAGGATGCCGATGACTTTTTCAGTGCCCCCGTCAGTCTCCGGATGATGCGCTGACGAGAGGCAGACTTGGACCTCCAGGGCCGCCATCAGACCCTTCCAGAACTGGGCCGTGAACTGGGCTCCCCGATCCGACACGACCCGATCCGGCAGACCATGCAGGCGGAAAACATGCTGGATAAACATGCGGGCCGTGGCACGAGCTGTCGGCAACCCGCGACAGGGGATGAAATGTGCCATTTTGGTCAGCATATCGACCACTAGGAACACGGTCGTGAAGCCGGCGGACGGGGGCAAGTCCGTGAGGAAGTCCATAGAGACGGCCCCCCAGGGTCTCTCAGGCGTCGGCAAGGGCTGCAGCAGGCCCGGCGGCGCTCCAGGGGCGTACTTGGCCTGGCGACAGCGAACACAAGATGTCACATAGGCCTGGACGTCATCACGGAGTCGGGGCCACCAAAAAGTCCGAGCCACCAGGTTCAGAGTCTTGAAAAGGCCGAAGTGGCCAGCCGCAGGGCTGTCGTGGCACTGCTGCAGGATCAGGCCACGGAGCGGACCGGCAGGAACGTAGAGCAGGTCCCGGAAACGGAGGAGGTCGTCCGAAAACGTCCAAGGGGACTCAGGCCCTATCTCCTGCCTCCGTTGTGCCGCGTAGGCGTCGTGTCGCTGCGCCTCCCGGATCTGTCCTCGGAGGTCCACGGGATCCTGGGTAGCTGCAAAGGACTCGACGGGCAGGACCGTCCGGGGTGGCAGCGGTTCCTGGGCTTGGGCGTATTCCGGCTTGCGGGACAGCGCGTCCGCCTGCTGATTCCGGCCACTCGGGATGTACGTAATGCGAAAATTGAAGCGGGAGAAAAAGAACGACCAGCGTATCTGGCACTGGTTGAGCTTCCTGGCCGTCTGCAAGAACTCCAGGTTCTTATGGTCTGTGCGCACCTCCACTTGATGACGAGCCCCCTCGAGGTGGTGCCGCCAGGTCTCGAAAGCCGCCTTGATGGCCAGCAACTCCTTCTCCCAGATCGTATAATTGCGCTCCGACGAGGTTAATTTCCGGGAATAATAAGCGCAAGGGAAGAGATGGCCGCCATCTTCCCGGGTCTGGAGCAAGACGGCGCCCACGGCAATGTCGGACGCGTCCGCCTCCACAACAAAAGGGCGGTGAGGGTCTGGGTGCTTGAGGATCGGCTCCTGCATGAAGGCATCCGTGAGGATCTTGAACGCCTCCTGTTCGGAATCGCCCCACCGGAAAGGGACTTGTTTCTGCAGGAGTCGAGTGAGAGGCGCGGTCAGAGTGGCGAACCCCGGGATGAAGGTCCTATAATAATTTGCGAACCCCAGGAGTCGCTGAACGTCCTTCACCCGGCGCGGGGGTTGCCAGGTTTTCAGGGCCTCGACCTTGCCCCGGTCCATGGCGATGCCTTCTGGCGAAATCCGATGGCCCAGGAAATCCACAGTCGTCTGAAAAAACTGGCATTTCTCTAATTTCGCGTATAGCTGGTGGTCTCTCAACCGCTGCAGGACTTGACGGATATGTTGGATGTGGCTGCTCCGGGACGTAGAATAAATCATAATATCGTCCAGGTACACGACAACGAACTGGTCCAGCAAATCTCTAAAGATGTCGTTCATGAAATGCTGGAACACAGCCGGAGCGTTGGTCAAGCCGAACGGCATGACCGTATACTCAAAATGACCGTAGCGGGTTCCGAACGCCGTCTTCCACTCGTCCCCCTCACGAACACGCACCAAATTGTAAGCGCCACGTAAGTCCAATTTGGTGAAGATGGTCGCCGAGCGGAGGCGTTCCATCAACTCCGGGATGAGGGGCAACGGGTACCGGTTACGCACTGTGATGGCATTCAACTTGCGATAATCACAGCACAGGCGCAAGTCCCCGGTTTTCTTCTTGACGAAGAGGACGGGGGCAGACAAGGGCGATGAGGAGGGTCGGATGAAACCCCTGGCCAGGTTTTTATCGATAAAGTCCCGCAGTGCGGCCAGTTCGGGTTCTGACATGGAATAGAGGCGGCCCACAGGGAGCGGAGCGTTGGGAATCAGATCCACAGGGCAATCGTAGGGCCGGTGCGGGGGCAACTGGTCCGCCTCCTTTTCGCTAAACACATCAGCGAAGTCTGCAAACTCAGCTGGGAGTGAAATGTCCGGAGGGTCAGGTACCGCACCCGCACAAACCTGGCGCGTATGGTCCACACACTGGAGACTCGGGAAGGCAATGAAGTTCTGGGACCATACAACCTGAGGGTCGTGGGTGCGCAGCCACGCCAGTCCGAGAACCAAAGGGAAATGGAGTCCCGACGTCACGTAAAAACTGGATGGCCTCCTCGTGCCGTCCAATGCAAAGGCGCACCGGCTGCGTGATGGCCTTAATCGGACCGGACAGCAACACCCGGCCATCGATTGTTTCCACCCTCATCGGCGGGTCCACGGGGCACAGGGGAACGGCAAGATGCTGGGCGAACGCCTCGTCAATGAAATTGGTGGTTGCCCCGGAGTCCACCAAAGCGTGTGCGGAGACGCCGCGGTCCCGGTGGTCAATAAAGACCTTGGTGTCCAAGAGCAGATGCCGCGGAGGACCGGGATCCACGTCAGCTGAGCCGGAGTCCTTCGGTGTGCATGCCCGACCCAGCGTCTCCGCTAGGCCGGGCGCTGGCCGTTTCCCGACGGCGATGGCTGGGACGGTGGAGCAGGACCAGAAGCGGTGGGCCCCCGACCCTTCCTAGGGCACGAGCGAGCGAAATGGCCCGGGTCGCCGCAATACAAACACAACCCCCCTGCCCTGCATCTGTCCTTTTCCGCGCCGGTCAAGCGGGGCCGAACAGCGCCAAGGTCCATAGGCTCGTCACGGGGAGCCGGGGCCGACGGAAATCCACGGGGAACAGGAGGTGCCTGAGCAGCGCGACGTGGAGCCAGAACAGCGGGGACGTCAGGTGGCGCGAGAGGCGCCGGAGCAGCACGGCGTGCGTTCCTCGCTTGCAACCGGGCATCAATTTTCAAGCAGAGCCGCACCAGTTCTTGGGTGGTTGCAGGAATGTCCACGCGTGCCAGCTCATCCTGGATGCTGTCTGCCAAGCCCTCCTGGAAGGCATCCAACAACGCTGCCTCATTCCAGGCCGAGTCTTGGCTGAGGAGACGGAACTCACTGATGTATTCCCTGAGTGGTCTCCGGCCTTGCCTCAGCTGCCTTAATTGCCTGCACGCTGTCTGGGCCTTAATTGGATCCGCGAACATCTCCTCCAAATGAGTGCAGAAACGCCCAAAGTCCTGGAGGAGGGGACTGTTCTGGACCAGTAGAGGGGTGGCCCAATGTGCTGCATTTCCAGACAGCAGGCTAATTACAAACCCCACCTTGTCCCGGTCGTGGGGGAAATCCTCTGGCCTCAGAGACATGAACAACTGGCACTGGCCCAGGAACGCCGGGAACATAGCCTCGTCACCATGGAACTTATCCGGCATGGCTATCGGGCAGCGTGTCCGTTGGGCTGGGGCCAACGCAGGAGCAGCTGCCAACTGATTTTGCTGCCTTGTTAACTGAGCGTTCATGATTGCCAGCTGCTGCCGAAGTTGAGCATTCTCGTCCTGAAGCTGCTCCATGATGCAATCTGGGCTTGTGTGTGGTCAGTTTGGGCTGAGAACAAACTGTTGTGACCCAGCACCGCAACCCCCCAGAAACACACACACACAGTCGTTGGGAGGCAAACAAAAAGGTTCCTTTTACTAATAAAGTTTCTTAGTAAAACTCAGAGGGTTTAGAAGTCCAAAACAACACAAACGGAAAGTCTTCAGGAATAAGGTTCTTTGGGTTACGTGAGGGTTAAATAGCACACAGACAAAAGTTCAAAGCAAGACTCATTAATTCTTATCTGAACAACTTGGCTGGCTTCCCGGAATAAAGCTGGCAGAAGCTGGTGATAAGATTCCCAAACAGACGTAGAAACGAAACTCTGGATATGCTGCGGTCAGTGAATTGTTGTTCTCAGCAATGAGCACTAATTACCATGGCCTAATATAGCCACTGAAGGGCGTGGCCCAATTAGCCCTCACTGCTTCCTCCTATTGGACCGACGCTTACTCAGCCAGTCCTGTCTTCTGGCTGCTCTGCGTGCTCTGGCATTCAGCATGAGTTCTTCATCTCCTGATGAAGAACTCTGCTGCGCAGGTGCAGAAGGTCCTGGGAGATCGTCCTGCTCTGGCACCGAGTCCTCATCACCAGCCGTCTCTGGTGCCAGGCACATAGGCTGGTACTGCTGCACCATGAGCGGCTCCGCGTCCTCCGGATCCTCCAGACTCGGCGCCGGACGCGGCCAAGGCACAACACTGTGAGACGCTGAAAGAACGGGCGGCAGGAGCTATCTCCATTCCCCTCCCTTCAGCTGTCCGAGAAGCCACGAACGCACGGTGATGATCCTAGGCATTTTCACACATTTGAGGCTTCTCGAGCTGCTGAGGGGAAGGGGAATAGGCGGCAGGACCTATCTCAGTTCCCCTCCCTTCAGCAGTCCGAGAAGCCATGCCCACCTGGTCACATGGCCAGCAAGCCACACCCACAAAACAAGCCACACCCACAGAGTGGTAGTAAAAAAATTAGGAACCCGCCCCTGTCCCAAATGTCTTCAGTTCTGAAGAAGCTTCTTGGATGAGAAGCAAAACGTTTCGAAGGAAAAAAAACCCAAGAAAGTTCAGTTGCCTTTTGGAAAAGTATATTTGGGACACTCAAGCAGGCAGTTCACTACCTAAAGGTCACAGAAGGGACCAGAGACATTCCACTTGAATCAAACCTTATCCACCGAGTTAATTCCTCAAATCCACCCCTCTGATTTTCTCCTTGCAGGCACTTCAGTGCTGGAATTCAACCTTGACCAAAAGTTGCTTCTGGCTGGTTCTCTGGATGGTTCTATGATCGTATGGGACATGGGAGATTTTACTGTGCAACAGGTCCTAATAGGGCACACTGGTGAGTCTCCAAAAGGCCATTTTTACAGCCAACCTCCATCAGGGGCTCTAGTTGATCCCAGTTATGATGACACAGGAAGCAGATCAGGGCTATTTATGTGAACTGGTAGTAAACCCTTTGGGGATAATCTCAGCGACTGGGCTCAATTCACACATTAGGCTAAGCTAAAATAGTTAGGTTGCGATTCAGCATGTTGTGGGAATACACTAACCCTTGTTGTCTTATTAGCACACGGTGTCAGGGTTCCAAATAGCATCCAAACTTAAATCAGAGTCCGAGGCCAAGTATTCCTCAAAGTTCCAATTTATTAATAGAGCCATGTTGGCACATCTGGGGAAAACCCGAATCTAAAGCTACCACGGTTTTCCCACCCAGTTTAAAATTCATTCCCTTGTCCCACACCCTCAAGTCCATCACGTTGCCCACTCATCTTCTGCCAACGCGTTCATTCCTCCCCTCAGCTTCCGACCAGGTGCTGGACAAAGTATGACCTTGAGAATCTAGAAGGAATTTGTTATGGCTACATCTCTACATCCCTCATGCAGTCACCCCTCCCAAATTCCCATGGCAAGAATACATTCTAAGCATAAGTGTGGCAGGCCAATGTTTCTAACGAAAGGTGGCTTCGGCCTGACACATGGTGTGAATCATTGGTGGGTTCCTACTGGTGCGGTCCACTCTATAACACCGGTAGCGGCCCACTGGTGACGTCACAGTACCGGTGCTGTCGGTTGCCGGTGCCTGGGCGCCGCCATTTTTTTAAAAAAAAAATTAATTTTTTTTAAAAAATTTTTCTTCTGCGCATGCCCAGAAACCTGACAATTAAGTCTTTCCCCGTCCCTTCGCTTGAAAATAATAAGAAGCTCACATTTGACACTTTTCCTTCGCTTTTGCCTAAAGCTTCCCAAAGTGGGCGTTTTCCGAAAGCTTAACCTTTTATACTGTTAATTTTATACAGTTTTATACTGTTATTCTTTAGACGAAAACATTGAGGACTATTAAAAGATATTGTTCTTTTAACAGTCCTCAATATTTTCGTCTAAGGAATCCATGACTGAAACCAAAAATGCTGTATGAGACTTGCTTGTCTTTTAACTATAGCATTTTCTGCATATAAAGGTTGCTGTGTTGCCATGGTGTAACACGCACTTTGTATGCAAAGCTTTTCATGTAAGATATAAAATAGCAAAAATAGTAGTAACATCTCTCTGAAATAACTAATACATGACCGGCAAGCCACGCCCACTTGGTCACATGGCCAGCAAGCCATGCCCACCCGGTCACATGGCTGGCAAGCCACGCCCACAGAGTGGTAGTAAAAAAATTAGGAACCCTCCCCTGGTGTGAATCAGTTCATCAAAAGATTTATTTGTATGGGCACAGCATGTTACATGAATACATGGATTTGTTTTAGAATTAAGCAAGTGGCATGAATTCAGTGGGTCTATGAAGATTCTCTATCATCCAGGTCATGGTTGTCCCGAAGGTGCTTTTCCAAAGGCAACTGGACTTTCAGTTCGGTTCAGAACTGAAGAAGTTTCTTGGATGTGAAGCAAAACGTTTTCGGTGGGGGGGGGGAACCCGAAGGAAGTCCCGTTGCCTTTGTAAAGCACTTTTGAGATGAATTCACGATGTGATATGAGTACACATTGTTAGCCACCGGGCAGAGTTAATTCAGCTGGCAAGACTCAGCAACTCCCTAAGGCTCCACTGAAGAAAAAAAAGACTAAAGTTTCTGTCTTGGGCATTTCTGCCCAACAGAAAGCTGCTCTAAGAATTTCCTTTGAAGTTCTGAAACTCTTGAGAGTGGTCTTCAAGTCTCCTCAGAGCATTGATTTATATGAATGATTAATCCCCAGTCTGATGTGCATGAGCGAATCATGTTGCTGCAGATAAATAAAACTCTGGGATCCATTGTCCACTGCCTTCTTTCTGTCTGCTACTCAGTATACTGGAATAGGAAATATTGCTATGAATTGTTTGCCACAGTACCATCTTTTCTTCTACCAACTAAGTCACAGGCGTTTAGCTTAGGGAACAGGATTGTCTATAGAGGGAGGGGTTAAAAAAAGTCAAGGTGGCAATCACAACCACATGACTGAATTTCGACTTCCCCCTTTTGCGGGGAAGCTAGATATTCCGCTAGAAGGAGATACAACTTCAGTATAGACAGGGGCAAAGCCAAAAGTGCTGGTGAAAATACTGAGTGGACCATTTTTGAAGCTTCTCCTGCACTCTTTTTTCATTTATCAGTCTGACATCTTCTAGTCCAGAGGTCTTCAAACTTAGTAACTTTAAGACTTGTGGACTTCAACTCCTAGAATTCTCCAGCCAGCATAGTTGCCAAGTTTGGGGACCTGTGTTCTTTTTAAAAAAAAAATTTTTTTTTCAAACATCACAATATTTTGACATACGTCCACATCCGTTATAATACATTAGTAATATCAAATAATATACAATCCTTTTTATATTTTCAGTTCTAGTCACTCTCTGTCCCTAGGTAGAAGGATGCCAAGAAAGGGATAAACCTCTCTTGGCTGATTCTGAATTGCTCATATACCGATACATTTTTTTTTAAACTGAGCTATAAGTTCCATTTCAAACTACTGTAAGTACAAAGACTACAAGTTGTTCATCTTGATCTGTAGGTTGCTCCACCAGAACGGCAATCAGATTTGTGAGCATGCTGGGTGATCTTCTGAGGATTTTCCTTGCCTCATCTTTTCTGTCTTGCAGCTGAAGTGAAATGTGTGAAATTATTTGGGAAGGGTTCCCGTGCTGCCTCGGTGGCCATGGATCGGACACTGCGCTTGTGGTGCCTGGATTCTGCCAGGGAGGACTTCTCTATCCACAATGTTCACCCTGGAGAGCTGAGGTGTTGCCAGCTGCACGTAGATGAAAAGAACCAGATGATATACTGGGCATCAGGTTTGGAGGTATGGAACCCACCACACATGTGCAGGGGACAGCTAAGCAATGAAGCAGGTCCAAAATGTGGGCAAGGGTCTTCAGAGCAGAGGGCATGGGAGTAATGAAATAAATATATTAAGAATTTTGTAAGGCTTCCTTTGATTTTGTTGGATACTCTGGATAATTGGAAGAGGAAATGCTCTGGAGAATCAGGATCACGAAGAGAAGCCAAATTCAGGAGCCAAATTCTGGTTGAGCCTCCAGAAAGTTATTGAAAGAGAGAAGGAAAGAAAGAGAAAGAGAAAGAGAAAGAGAAAGAGAAAGAGAAAGAGAAAGAGAGAAAGAGAAAGAGAAAGAGAGAGGGAGGGGAAGAAGAAGAAGAAGAATGGGAAGGGGAAGGGGAAGGGGAGGAGGAGGAGGAGGAGAAGGAGGAGAAGAAGAAGAAGAAGAAGAAGAAGAAGAAGAAGAAGAAGAAGAAGAAGAAGAAGAAGAAGAAGAAGAAGAAGAAGAAGAAGAAGAAGAAGAAGAAGAAGAAGAAGAAGAAGAAATAATAATAAAAAATCTGTGTGAGATTCTCAGGAACAAATCCACAATCTCTGAATTGGCATTAACAAGGCTTCAAGGCAGGGGTGAGTTCCTACGGGTGTGGTCCACTCCATCGTTCCGGTAGGGAGCCACCAATTGCGAAATGGCTCCAGTGCCATCCTCGCCGGTCCGTCGCGCACCGCCATCTTTTTTTCGCAATTTTTTGGCATTTTTTGCTTCCTGCGCATGCATGGAAGCAAAATCTCACCAAAATCTTGCGAGGGGACGCACGCGCGAGCGAGATTCCGGTGAGATTTTGCTTCCGCGCATGAGCGGAAGCAAAATCGTGTGAGGGGGCACATGCGCATAGCGAGCATGCGTGCACGCAACATGGCGATGCGTGCGCAGCGTAACGGTAGCAAGGTAGGAGCAACCCGCCCCTGCTTCAAGAGTATTAATAATAGAGGGAGTAGGGAAAGACTGACCCTCCAGATGGAAACAGACACAACACCCATCATTTTAAACCATGGAATCTGGGAATGATGGGAGTTGGAGTCTAAGACCCTCTGAAGAAGCATGAGTTCTTTAACTTTGCTGTGTGGACAGATTTGAATTTGGGAGTCAACAATGCCCATCTATGTATCCACCTTTGTAGTTGAAGACAGACATTAATCTTCTGCCAGATTATTAGTTCAGTTAGCAGATTTTCTGGGACCGCTGCTCAAACTTCTTGAGTTTAATGTATCTCCTTAAGTTTAGACACAATAAAGAAGAGCGGTTTGCTCTTTATTCATAAGAAGAAAATTGTGCTTTACAGAGAAGAGGGTAAAAAAGGAAGGAGAGCTTGAATGGGTTTTTCCTCTTGCTCCTAGGTCAGCGCTTGGCATCTGGAGACAGCTGTACCCATTTTCCAGATCTCTGCTGAGCTTCCAGACCAGTGGCTCTGTGGAACTGTGTTTGTACCAAGGCTGGTGATTGTGACTGTATCTGAACGGGGTATCTTCAGCCTGTGGGACAGCATCAGTGGACAGCTATACTCCGAGCAGGAACTGATAGGGCTGGGAGAAGAGACACCAACATGCAATGTATTGCTCCACACGCTGGGCAGGATGGTGGCCGGCTTCAGCAAGGGGTCTCTCTTGATGGTGCTTGTTCTTCTACCACATCCCTACTTGGGGAGAGGGAACATGGGTCACCCAAAAGATATCTTTGGATGTGGGAACAGTGGGCTGCCACAGTGTGTCTTGGTTTTCTTGCAGATGTCTTGGGGAAATCTTATTTCAGGCCTGAGCAGCCTTTTGGTATTAGGGACCCTACAGATAGTCCTCAATTTACAAGTATTCATTTAGTAACCATATGGATTTCCAATGGCACACACAAAAGAATGACCTACAACAGGATCTTGCACTTACAACCATCTCAGCATCAACATGATTATGTGACCAAAATTCAGACTCTTGACAACTGACATGCATTTATGATGGTTGCAGCATCTCAGGGTCATGCGATCATCATTTGTAACCTCCTCAGCTAGCTTCCAACAAGCAAAGTCAACTGGGGAACCAGATTCACTTAACAACTGTGGTAAAAAAAGGTCATCTCTGTCCTACAACTCCTCAAGGTTTTAAGCAGCAATGTCCTGGCCCTCCTTGGAGATGGACCAGCACTGTTGGTGGCAGTGGGGGTGGGAGAGACAGGGGATGGTTCGACGTGAGTGGTGGGCGACCGTGCATGCAGCTCCATTTGCACAAGCAGTGGGAATGCACACATCCCACTCGCACAATGGAGCTTTATGTGCACATGCACTAGCCCGACACTCGGGCAAGTGGACCTGCATGTGCGCACGCTTGCCCACCGCTTGAACGGCCCAGTTCCGAATGGGCCACGACCCGGTATCAGGCCAAAGCCCAGGGGTTGAGGACTGACCCCTGATTTAGAGTATATAGAACATCTTATTTCCACAATTATAACTCTTTCATGGGATCAGTAGGTACTCGGACTTTCTCTACTCTATGCTTACATCCGAGAAAGCTAAAATGTCCAGATTGGGAATGGATTCAAACCATTTCTTCCTTCCTTCCTTCCTTCCTTCCTCCTTCCTTCCTTCCTTCCTTCCTTCCTTCCTTCCTTCCTCCTTCCTTCCTTCCTTCCTTCCTTCTTTCCTTCCTTCCTTCCTTCTCTCTCTCCCTCTCCCTCTCCCTCTCCCTCTCCCTCTCCCTCCCTCCCTCCCTCCCTCCCTCTTTCTTTCTTTCTTTCTTTCTTTCTTTCTTTCTTTCTTTCTTTCTTTCTTTCTTTCTTTCTTTCTTTCTTTCTTTCTTTCTTTCTTTCTTTCTTTCTTTCTTTCTTTCTTCACCCATCTTACCATAGGGTAAATCTGGGTGGCCTACAGTTACAGGGTTACAGTTACACCTAAGCTAAAACATAAAAAGTTAAAATCAAACACTAAAACCAAAGACACATGGGGTGTGCGGGGGCGGAGTGGAGGGGGGAAGAAGGGATCTCTTCTTACTCAATCAACCACCTCCAATTGCGCCTCTCTTGACAGATCTCTTCTGATGGGCACAGCCTGCTGGAAAAGCTCCCAGAAAGGATCAGCTTTGTGGTGCTTTCAAAAGACGAATCTCTCCTGGCAACAGGTTTGAGTGAATTTCCTGCTCCCTTACCCTACATTGGTTAATAATGTCATTTAGTTTGCTGTATCGTATCAACAAAGTAGTGGGCGGAGGCTAATGCTGATCTTCTCATCTCTGTAAGCCTAGAAGATTAGCTTTAATCACTTAGCAATTTTTTTTGCCAGCGGGCCCATTTGGAATTTTCAGCATATGTTGTCGCAGTTGTTATTATTACTTAAATCTGTCTGCTACTGAATCATGTAGACTTCTTTCAGCTTACAAAAGATAAAATGCAATGTTGGGACGTTCTTACAAAATGATTTCTATAATGGCTGCGGTTAAATATAAACTATCCATTCACCAGAAGGCTCCCTTCATGGTCTCTTACCATCTCTTACCCAGATGCCTTCTATAGTCTAATCTAGTTAGCTTTGTCTTTGACCTTTTTTTAAAGCAGTTTAGCACCTAAAATGTATGTCTTATATTGAGACTGGAGGCATTCTGATCAATCAAGATGGTGCTAGATGCTGGTATTTTGCCTTATGCCAGCTTCTCATTTAATTTTGTAAATAAGGGGGGGGAGGAAGGTAGTGTTGAATTAAGGAGGGCATTGGGCATAGCCCTGTCATAGTCCACTTCCAAGACACAGCCTGTATGCACATAAAGCCCTCCCTTACATCCAAAAAATAGAATAGAATAGAATAGAATAGAATAGAATAGAATAGAATAGAATAGAATAGAATAGAATAGAATAGAATTCTTTATTGGCCAAGTGTGATTGGACACACAAGGAATTTGTCTTTGGTGCATATGCTCTCAGTGTACATAAAAAGAAAAAAATACATTCATCAAGAATCATAAGATACAACACTTAGTGATAGTCATAGGTTACTAAATAAGCAATCAAATCATACTAGGAAACAAATAAAACAATATAAATCATAGAGATACAAGCAACAAGGTTATAGTCATAAGTGGGAGGAGATAGGTAATAGGAAGGATGAGAAGAATAATAGTAATACAGTCTTAGTAAATAGTTTGACAGTGTTGTGTGAATTAGTTGTTTAGCAGAGTGATGGCATTTGAGAAAAAACTGTCCTTGTGTCTAGTTGTTCTGGTGTGCAGTGCCCTATAGCGTCGTTTTGAGGGTAGGAGTTGAAACAATTTATGTCCAGGATGTGAGGGATCTGTAGATATTTTCACAGCCCTCTTTTTGACTCGTGTAGTATACAGGTCCTCAATGGAAGGCAGGTTGGCAGCAATTGTTTTTTCTGCAGTTCTAATTATCCGTTGAAGTCTGTGTCTGTCTTGTTTGGTTGCAGAGCCAAACCAGACAGTTATAGAGGTGTAAAAAATGAAAAACCACCACACTCCCAAAACAATGATTGCTGGCTATTGCCTTGGCAGGAATGTGTGTCAATGTCGATGCATAAACCATGGTTCAGTTGGGTTATTTGCCAATGCAATGAGCTTTTTGTACACTGGAATGCCACAGCAGAACCTGACATCTGAGTTCTTATTCAGTTCTTACGTGACCTACATGCTTGCATGCTTTTCATGATGACCCCATCATGCCTGTATCGTCATTTTAACATCATCGCATTTATTATGGATGCCGCTATCTCATTTTGCATATTGCATTGTTCCAGGTTTTGGGCACCGTGTAAGAGTTTTCCTGGGCAAAGTGACAGGATTCCGTCAACTCCTGGCCTCAGATTTGCTGCATTCTGCTGAGGTTTGTGCAGCTGCTATTTCGGCAGACAATACCACCATTGTCACAAGCTCCCAGGACGAATGCATATGGGTAAGAGGCATAGGGTAATGTTGCAAAACAGGTGTGTTTCACATGTGACTAAGGCAAGGGCATTCTATGATGGAGGTGGAGATAGGGGGAGGAAACAAGTCAAATTGGTCGTTGTGTGGTTGAAGCTACAGATGTCATGCACATGATGGACGTAAAAAGAGCTGAAGTTTCAATCATACAGTCACAGCAGTGTATGGGGATTAGCTTAGTTGTAGCTAAGATTAGTTCAGGACTTATTGGGGCCGTTTTCATAGCTCAAATGGATAGAAAACTACTTATTTTCTACTTGTTACTACTTGTCAGCAGATAGAGATGAGGGAAGATTTAGGGGCTACAAAGAAAGCTGGCTTGGGAGTCACACGTTCTAGAGCAGAGTTTCTCAACCTTGGCAATTTTAAGACACAGACAGAATAACAGAGTTGGAAGGGACCATGGAAGTCTTCTAGTCCAACCCACTGCTCAAGCAGGAGACCCTATACCCGTGATGGCAAATCTATGGCATGCGTACCACAGGTGGCACGCAGAGCCCTCTGCCGGCACGTCAGCCATCGCCCCAGCCCAGCTCCACCGCGCATGCGGATGCGCCTTCCGCCGGCCAGCTGATATTTGGATCTTGGGGCAGGGGGCAGGGGGCATGAGGGGAGACACTTGCATTGCATTTTAGGAGTTCGCGCATGTGCGCATGCCCCCGGGCCCTGGAAGGCCTCCTGCACCAACCTGGAAGCCAAAACAGGGCATGGAGGGGCACATGAGCCCCCCGCACCCCGTTTTGTGCCTGGAAAGCCTCCTGCACCAACCTGGAAGCCAAAAATGGATGGGGGGCACATGCACAGGGGCGCTCACATTACATTTTGGAGGTTCGCGCTTGCGCTTGAGATTTGGGCACTCGGCACCAAAAAGGTTCACCATCACTGCCCTATACCAAAAACCATGCTGGACCAGGCTAAGACCCAAATATTCCAATATTTTTCTTTTAACTGGGAAGAACTTTTAAATAAATGCATAGGATCATGTTATCAAGTTTCACTACTCTTGGGCTGAAAAATCAGGCCACTTTTCTAGCATCTGAGATCAAAATCTTTATCTCTGGTTCTTAGCTCCTAAACCTGTTTTGCTCAATGTGCCCCACCGTGCAATGAAATTGTCCCCTTCCTTAGTAAGCTTCTTCCTTCTACCTAGGTCTGGTGTCTAGCCAAACAGGGTTTGCTGACAGATGTTTTGACTGATACGGGGATGCCTTCTACACACCTGGCTCTCTGGGATGTTACGCTGGTGTCGGCCTCTTGCCACGCATCTTATCTCAGAGTCTGGGACCTCAGCTGCGATCGCAAGCACAAACTACTTCCACCTTGTATGGCAAGCAAGAGCTGCATCAGGCTTTCCCACAATGCCAAATACATATATTTTCCCCAAGCTTATTATAGCTCTAGTGTTGTCATTTGGGATACAGAGGCAGGTAAGTGATATCCATGCCAAAAAGTTTAGCAGAGAAACTTTGGGTCAAATGCTCCAGAACAGAAGGAGGGGAATTTGGAATTTGGAGAGCATGCCCATTCTGGCAAAATAGCTGTAATAGAAAGTCTTGACATTCACAAAGTGACTTACCAGAAAGCAGATTGATTAGGATCTCCAAGGACTGTGTCTCTCCCTTTCCACTGTTGGCAACGTCTTAGTTTAAATTGATGGGATATGGAGCACACCCACCTACCAGACTGAGCCAGAGGGGCAGAGACAACTGTAGATAGCCCTGTAACTGTAGATATGACCCCTATGTTAGCAATAGCAATAGCACTTAGACGTATATAACCTTTCATAGTGCTTCACAGCCCTCTCTAAGAGGTTTACAGAGTCAGCATATTGCCCCCAACAATCTGGGTCCTCATTTTACCAACCTTGGAAGGAGTGATGGGATTCCAAATTTTTTACTACCGGTTCTTTGGGCGTGGCGTGGCTTGGTGGGCATGGCAGGGGAAGGATACTGCAAAAATCTCCATTTCTTCCCGATCAACTGGGACTCAGGAGGCAGAGAATAGATGGGGGCGGGGCCAGTCAGAGGTGGTATTTACCGTTTCTCTGAACTATTCAAAATTTCCGCTACCGGTTCTCCAGAACTGATCAGAACCTGCTGAAACCTACTTCTGTTTGGAAGAATGGAAGGCTGAGTCATACTTGAGCCTGTCAGGATTGAATTCCTGGAGATGAGCAGAGTTAGCCTGCAATACTGCATTCTAACCACTGTGCCACCACGGCTCTAATAGCCAGACCTCCTATCTTCCATAGATAATAGTTCACCAAGTTTGGTTTTTTTCTGAGAATGCTATGCTGTCTATGCAAGGCTCAGAAACATTATCGGAGGTAAAACTGATGGGGAGACTGCAATTTTTCTTTCCATCCATCCATTTATTTAAAATTAAGGAACACTATAGGACTTGGGAGGTTGGAGTACAGCCGGGCATTCAAAAAAGGAGAGGAGAAACTAAGAAAAGGTGGAAGGGGCCATAACTGTTCCTACTCTGCCACTGAGATAGCTTAATGTTATTTATTCTTTATACTATTTATTTATTTATTTGTCCAGTTTATCCACTCCCTCATTGCTCATGAACTTTCTGGAGTTTATGGATTTTAAAATATCCCTAAGAATAAAAGTATATTTGAAAACATCAGTAATTAAAAGAAACAACAATATCCTAATATTGAACAATGAGAAAAGTATATACATCTACACACACACATATGTGCGCAAACGCACATGCATTTCTCTCCCATCCTCCATATTCCTGTGGAATAGATTTGAAGTGTTAGAGGGGGGAGACAATCCCCCATGGAGGTCGATGGATCTTTGCTTCCTTTTGAAGTCATTCTCATTAGAAAATAAAACCGAGATTCAAATCTAATTAAAAAAATATTTATTTCAGTAGAAAAGTAATAAAAAGAATCCTTAGTAAACTACATCTTATCGGCTAATGAAAAAGTCACTTCTGCTTTCGGCAGAAATGGCGGAAGAGAAGGAAGGAGGAAACTTCTGGAATGCAGGCATGCGTAGTAGAATATATCATACATCTGCTTGACCATAAATAAAAGAAACAGTAGAAAACATAGAGATGCACAAACTGACAATATTCACATTGTGACATGAAGCCTGAGGTTTTTTCCTCTCTTTGTGACTTGTTCCATGAGGACCTAAGAACTTTGCTTAGGGCAATCTAATCCCTCATTTTGCCCTGAGACTAACTGGCTATCAGAAAATTGGTAATTCAGGCAATACAGTTGTACCGCCTGCCTTATGTTTCCCAGAAAATGGTATTGAGATAGTGTCTGGTCTCCAGGTGTGGGTTCCTCCCGGTTCGGACCAGATCGCCTGAACCAGTAGCGACCCACTGGTGACGTTACTGTCGGTGCCGTTCCGTGCACGCCGCCATATTTTTTTCAGATTTTTCCCCTTCCGCGTCTTGAGAAAGGGCCTGCCCGCCTGCCCGCGGGTGAATTCTGACCTTTATTTCTTCGCCCGAAGCACAGCTGATGAGCTCCTCAGCTGTGTTTCGGGCTCATTCCTGCTTCTGAGCATGCGTGGAAGGGAAATTGCATGTGAGGACACGCATGTGTGCGTGCGAAACATCACGATGCAAACCTGTGGCGAAGGTAGGTGGAACCCACCCCTGCTGGTCTCCAATGTAGAGACAGAAATGGCTAGCAGAATTATACTCAGCCATGATAGTCTTCTTCTTCACTGACTTGTTGGCTCCCTTTTAAAGTCACCCACACTGGCAGCCTTTCCAAAAATTAAATGTTGTATCTTAATCTTACCTCATACTTCCCTTCGACTGATCAGGTCCCACAGAGTGGGTCTCCTCCAGGTCCCGTCAACCAAACAATGTCAGCTGGCGGGGCCTAGGGGGAGGGCCTTCTCTGTGGGGGGCCCTGTTCTCTGGAACCAACTACCCCCAGAGATACGAATTATCCCCACCTTGCTGGCCTTCCGAAAAGCCATTAAGATATGGCTCTTCCTGCAGGCGGGGCTTTGAGACAATTTCACATCTTAGGTCTCCCCCACGTATGTATGATTTTGTATATTTTTTAAATTCATTTTAAACTGTTATTAAATTTTTATATTGTTTAGTTGTTTTTTAAATGTTGTACGCCGCCCTGAGTCCCCAGGGAGTGGGGCGGCATATAAGAACACTAAAATAAATTAGATAGATAAATAAATAAATAAATAAATAAAATAAAATAAATAAGTAAATAAGTAAGTAAATAAGTAAGTAAGTAAGTAAGTAAGTAAGTAAGTAAGTAAGTAAGTAAATAAATAAATAAATAAATAAATAAATAAATAAATAAATAAATAAATAAATAAATAAATAAATAAATAAATAAATAAATAATCCTGTGCGGGTGAAGAGGTATATTTTGCCACAGTTGGGCATCATTTCCAGTAGCCCAATATAGGTGGTCCTCAATTTACATCCATTTCTTTAGTGACCATTCAAAGTTAGAACAGCAGTGAAAAAAAGTGACTTACAACAGGTCCTCACACTTATGCAGGTAGTTCTCAACTTGCAACCATTTGTTTAGTGACTATTCACAGTTACAATGGCACTGGAAAAAAAGTGACTTATGACTGGCTATCACACTTACGACCGTTGCAGCATTCCCATGGTCAAGGGATCAAAATCTGGGTGTGCGGCAACTGTCCCACATATTTACAAAAGTTGCAGTGTCGTGGGGGTCATATGATTGCCATTTGGCACCTTCCCAGCTGGCTTCTGACAAGCACAGTCGACGGGGGAAGCTGGATTCTTCTAATGACCGTATGATTCACTTTACAACGGCAGTGATTTTCTTAACAACCGTGGCAAAAAAAAGGTTGTAAAATTGGGCGCAACTCACTTAACAACTGCTTTGCTTAGCAATAGAAATTACAGTTCCAATTGCGGTTGTAAGTCGAGAAGAAGGAGGAATCGGCAGTGCTTGTTGACATCTGTCTCCCACCAGGAAAGGAGCAGGATAAATTGGATGCATCGGCTCCAGTGCAGTGTCTGGAAGTGGCTGAGCAGAAGAACCTTCTCTTTGTGGGACTGGTTTCTGGAACAGTGCTGGTGTTTCCCTTGGATTCCAGGCAAGACGTTGGTTGCATCCCTCCAGCAGAGAACCAAAAACCTATTTGCAACTTGGCACTCACTCAGAATGAAGATCAGCTGGCAGTTGCCTGTGATGATCTTGTGCAGGTCCTGGATCTGCATCAGGAAGAAATGAGTCTCTTGATTGACCGGCCGGCTTACACCTTT
Source organism: Diadophis punctatus similis (assembly GCA_023053685.1). Taxonomy (NCBI): domain Eukaryota; kingdom Metazoa; phylum Chordata; class Lepidosauria; order Squamata; family Dipsadidae; genus Diadophis; species Diadophis punctatus. The sequence continues at coordinate 308,117,985 of JALIGW010000001.1, forward strand.
TACACACAGACCCCTGGTGCAACAATTTCTAACGTGGCTCTTCTGTCTGGATACCGGGTGCTCTATGGAATGACTAACGGGGAGCTCTTCATGTACTGCTGCTTGGAGGCCCATGTGTTCCCTCTAGAAGCTCATGGGAACTGCATCACCTGCCTGACGACCAGCCATGAGGAGAAATGGCTGCTGAGTGGTTCAGAAGATTCACTGCTGTGCCTCTGGGATGTTCAGCTCCGCTCCTGGGACCACCAGATGTTTTTTCAGAAGGTAGGATTTCTGCTCTTGCACAAAGTTGGTAGGTCCAGTTAGAATGTAGAACTGGCATTAGGGTAGAGATGGAAGGTGATCCTGAGGGAATAGAGGAGCATTAACATCAGAAGACTTCAGAACAGCTGCCATGATGGGGAATTAAAACATTAACATTTCATCAAATCTCAATCTCAGTACATGAAGCTTTTCGCAGGAATTGGCAGCACTTAGCTGATCTTGGAAAAGCTAAACAGACTCAGATCCAGTTAATACTTGCATGGGAGAGTCCCAGGAAATGCCTGAGATAGGAATATTAAAAATATAATCTCTAGAACAGGGGTGTCAAATTTGATTTCATTGAGGGTCGCATCAGGTTGTGTTTGACCTTGGGAGGGCAGGGGGAGGGGTGGCTGGGGGGCATGGCCAGCTCAATGTCACTTGTGTCGGGGGAACCTGTGGTGGCCCAAGTGCTCTGCCAGAGAAAATGGGCTCCCAAGCTCTGTTTTCGGCTGCAATGGACTCTGGTAACCCTCTGCCAGGGAAAATGGAGCTCACGAGGGCCACCCGCTGCCCTCTCAAGCGCCGTTTTTGCTGGCAGAGGCACTGTGGACCGGTCCTTCGCTGTTTCCAGGGCAGCCCCACAGGCCAGATCTAAGCACACCACGGGCTGGATCAGGCCCCCCAGGCCTTGAATTTGACACGCCTGCCAGGGGTGAAATGCTCCCGGTTCGGGCGGGCCGGGCGGTCGTCGTAGAGCCAATAGAGCCGATAGCGATCGTAGCGCGAGGCGTCCCCCACCCGCTTCCCCCACCCACCTGGACGGCACCATTTGGGTTCTTTTACCCTCTGCGCATGTGCAAAGTGTCCTATCGCTATCGGTTCTATCAGCTCTACGACGACTGACCGGCCCACCTGAACCGAGAGCATTTCACCCCTGACCCCTGCTCTAGAAGAAGGAAATTATAACTCTAATCTGTACTATCTGTACATAGTACTATCTGTCCTATGTCAATCTAATCCTATCTATTTTGTCACAAGAAATTAAGTGTGATTGAAGGAGGAGAGCTTATTATTAAATTGACCTTGGTGCCCTCTTTATTTAGATATATTCTCCTGCATTTCACCCCTGGCAGGGGTGTCAAATTCAAGGCCCGGGGGCCTGATCCAGCCCGCAGTGTGCTTAGATCTTCATAATTTTCATTCTAGAGATATTAGCTTCCAGAAAAGAGGCAGGTTAGCACAAACAGTTTGTTTGTGTGGTCCATGGAGATGGCATTCCTTGAGTGGAAGGACTTGGACAGAATCCACTTTAAAGGCAGAGACCACTGGGAATAGATGATAGCACAGATATCCAGCTTTCAGGCAATTAAGGGGTTTAGCAATGGATAATCTAGTCCAAATCTGACTGCATGAAGAGAAATTCTAGAAAAATATAATTTCCTTGTGTATGCCATCACTCCAACAGTGCAGAGGTGGGTTCCTCCCGGTTTGGACCGGTTCGCCCGAACCGGTAGCAACCCGCTGGTGACGTCACAATGACGTCACGGAACTGGTTCGGTCAGTGCCGGTCCGTGGACGCCTCCATCTTTTTTTGGAATTATTATTTTTTTGATTTTTTTTTCTTCTGAGCATGCGCAGAAGCCGAGTTTTCAGCACTGCACATGCATCGCCATCTTGTTTTTGGCTTTTTTTTGGGGGGGGGGCGGATTTTTTGCCATTGCGCGCCCATGAGGCACGGCCACACAGCGCTGGAGGAAGCGAACCGGCAGCAAGGTAAGTTAGAACCCACCCCTGCAACAGTGGCTTTTATGTTTATCTCCAGAGACTCACCTAAGCAAGAGTATCTATCTCCTGTTTGCCCTCCTACTGATCTGTGTCTTGCATGTTTTTTTCCTGTTTGTTTTCCGGTTGAATTGAATTACTTTTCCAAAACATTGTTTGTTTGTTCGTTCCTTCCTTCCCAGCAAGATTCCTTTTCCCGTGGCATTTTCTGTGCTTGTTTTTCAAAGGATGACCACTACCTGTTCATCAGCTCTTTGGATCAATGTGTTACAGTGTGGGATGTCTCACGGGGTGAGCAATTTGATATTTTTAGAAATCTGCAACTTTGGACACTGTTGCCTTATAAGGTAGCGATCTCAAAGCAAATCTTGTCATATAGTTGGGGGAATAAAAAAAGGTGTTTTCCCCTCCTTCAAATGTGTGTTAGGATGTTAAAGCAGGTGTGGGGCGGGGAGGGTAAAAAATTCAAGATAGTAGCTCCAACTGTGTGATCGAAGCTGCTATCTCAATTCCTCGTGTTGACACCCTGTGGGGTGGAAAAAATGTTTGAATGTAATTTGAGTTCCTTGTTGTGACACTGGCATGTTCCCATTTTCCACAGGGGCCCTCTTAGCAGTTCAGTTTGTGCATGCAAAAATTACCAGGATGGTGTCAACAGCTGAAGGCTTTGTTGCAACAACACAACTTGGCTACCTCATGCGGGAGAGATTCCGCTGCCCGCAGGCCATCAACTTTCGCCATGATATGCTCAGCAGTGTTAAAGCAACGTACAGAGTGAAATCTCGGCCAAAAGAGAGCCAGGATCCAGGAGAGATTCGGGGCAATCTAAGGAATGCTCAGAGCTGTACCAACAAGCTATCACAAATTTGTAGGATTGTGTGAAGTAACGACAAAGAGTGACAAAGAATGACTCAAATATCTACCTTGTCATCCACAAGTGAACTTCACTTGGTTGTTTCCTCACTTCCTTAGATTATTTATTTATTATTCTGCCTTTACTATTGTTTATAAACAACTCAAGACAGAAAACATACCCAATACTCCTCCCTCCTCCTATTTGCCCCACAAAACAACACTGTGAGGTGGGTTGGGCTGAGAGAAAGTGACTGGCTCAAAGTCACCCAGCCCGTTTTTCATGCCTAAAGCGGGACTAGAATTCACAGTCTTCTGGTTTCTAGGCCATCACCTTAACCACTAGTCCAAACTGCTTCTTCTTATTTCCTTATTATCATTGAACCTTGAGTTCTGGAAAAGAATAACTATCTAATGTAAGAGACAGCAATCTTTTAGCGGTGGAAGGCTGCACTTAACATTTGGGGGGAGCTTACATAATGCAAAGTGATAGGCTATTTCTTCTTATTTTTCCTGCTGGGATTTGAAAGTATTGTATGAGTTTAATAGAAGAATAAGGACATCCCCACAATGGAGGAATGGATTATGACAATATCAGAATTCTCAGAAATGGCAAAACTGTCCTGCTTTGTCAGAGAGAAAAAAACAACAAAAACTTTTTTGAAAGCCTGGAAACCTTATATGGGCTTTTTACTGAAAAAAGAAATAAATGACACAATGATTTATGGATTTCAAGATTAAGAAAGATGTGGATTAAAAGAAAGACTTATATAATAACTAAAATGGAGGAGGGGTAATACATTGTAATTATCTATTGAAGGTTAGAAGTCATTTTGAGCTTCTTTTTTTGCACTTTTTTGTTTCTTTTTATTCTATAGGGGAAAATCATAATATAAAGAAGTATGAGTTTATAGGATTTGTTTTTTCTTAGCAAGCTTATTTTAAGTTTTCATTACAAATGTTTTGGGCTCCTTACCCCAAATCAACAGGAAACAGGTTTATTGGTTTTCAGCAATGGTAGGAAGCCATCCCAGGTGCTGCAGGAAATATTATGGCTGGTTGGTTCTCTATATTTCAGACTGCCTAACTCCATCCATGTTGGATATTCATGATCAACTCTGACCATTCCTTTCTTAAGGCAAGTAGCTGAATGTTTGAAGATTCATCAGGATTCTATGTGTACAAAATTATTTCATAATCACTGGATTTATTTAAATGAACGAAGTCTTCTAATTAAGGGAAATGATGGAGTTCAAGAGCAGTTTACAAATGAAAATGTTGCAGAACTCAAAATGGGTTTAAAATGCGTGTGTATTTGTAAATAAATTAAATATTACAAAATAAGTGTGTATGCCCTTTTCTTTTCTTTACAAAGGAACAAAGACCTCTAGAAATCCTATCTCAGATATTTGCTAAATTGTAAAACTGTATTAGTCCTAGACTTGCAAACACAATTGCACCAGAATTTCTATTGCTACACAAGACAACTGCTAAGTGAATTGCACCTGATTTTCCAATCTTTTTTGCTCTGATATTTAAGCAATTTCACTTCATTTCTTAAGTGATTCCTGCCGCTGTCAAGTGAATCCATCTCCCCCCCACTGACTTTGCTTGTTGGAGGTCAAACGGGAAGGTCACAAATGGGGATCACCTGATCCAAGGACACTGCAACCATCATACATACGTACATGCTGGTTGCCAAGCACACGACTGTAAGTCGAGGACTACGTGTATTATGTAGAGTTGCTCACATTACACAAGCACTTACCACTGTGTACAATTTTTTTTGGTTTCTTCATGAATAATCAATTCTCAATTTCAGGATGGAAATACTGGTGCCATCAAATTTATATTAAAATTCTCTGTCCGGGTATTTATTTATTTATTTATTTATTTATTTATTTATTTATTTATTTATTTATTTATTTATTTATTTATTTATTTATTTATTTATTTATTTATTTATTTATATTTTATTTATTTGTCAAACATGTACAGGATAGTAGTAGTTTATATAAACATAAGTAAAAAGTACTGATAATAGAGGACAATAGGACAGTAGGACAGGGCCGGTAGGCACAATGGTGCGCTTAAGCACACCCCTTACAGTCCTCTTAGGAATGGGGTGAAGTCAACTGTAGACAGTCTAAGGTTAAAGTTTTGGGGATTTGGGGAGGAAACCACAGAGTCAGGTAGTGCATTCCAGGCATTGACCACTCTGTTGCTGAAGTCGTATTTTCTGCAGTCAAGTTTGGAGCATTTTACATTAAGTTTGAATCTATTATGTGCTCGTGTATTGTTGCGGTTGAAGCTGAAGTAATCATTGACAGGAAGGACTTTTTGATATATGATTTTATGAACTACATTTAGATCAGATCGGAGGCGACGTAGTTGTAAATTGTCTAATCCCAATATTTCAAGTCTGGTGGAATAAGGTATTTTATTGCAAGCAGAGGAGTGGAGGCCTCTTCTAGTGAAATATTTCTGGACTCCCTCAATTGTATTAATGTCTGTTATGCAGTGCGGGTTCCAGACAGGTGAACTGTATTCCAGAATTGGTCTAACAAATGTTTCGTATGCTCTGGTTAGCAGTTATTATGTATGATAGGAGATGTAAAACTGGCTTACTCAGTACAGGCAGTCCTCAATTTACAAACATTCATTTAGTGACCATTCGAAGTTACAATGGCACTGAAAAAAGTGACTTACAATTGATCCTGTTGCAGCATTCCCATGGTCATATCATCAAAATTCAGGTGTTTGGCAACCAACATGTGTTTACGATGCTTTAGTGCCTTATTTGTGTCATGGGATCATCACCTGCAATCTTTCCAGCCCACTTCTGACAAAGTCAATGGGGGAAGCTGCATTTGCTTAACAACTATGTGATTCACTACACAACTGCAGTGATTCACTTCATAGCAACAGGAAAAAGTTTAAAAGATTGGCTGCAAGTCATTTAGCAACTGCCTTGGTTAGCAATGTAAACGCTCTGAAATATCCTGTCCAAACCTTGATATACCGTCCAATTTCTTCCTGAACCTATCCTTAATGTTAGGTCAGTCCTTACACTCCGACACTTTTGATAGGGGTGGGAGGAGCTGTGTGTGATGAATGTGAACAATCTGTAGGTATCTCTTCTAGACTAGAGGCCCTGCATTTCAAGCTACAGAGCTACTTTACATCCTACAACAGGGGTCTCCAACCTTGGCAACTTTAAGCCTGGCGGACTTCAACTCTGAGAAAGCAAAGCTGGCTGGGAAATTCTGGGAGTTGAAGTCCTCCAGGTTTAAAGATGCCAAGGTTGGAGACCCGTTCTACAACTCACATTCTTTCCCCTAATAATTTGTTTTAATAATAATAAGCTGTAAAAATGTACATAAACGCACAAATGTAAAATAGAACCGACTTCTGCTTTTGGAACACAACTGCAATCATCTAATACAATGTTGCTCAATCCCAGCAATTTTAAGATGTGTGGACTTCAATTCCCAGAATTCCCCAGTCTGCAGTTCTGGGAGTTGAAGTCCACACATCTTAAAGCTGCCAAGGTTGAGAAACAATGATATGGAAGCAGCATCATGCCATGATAAAACTACTCCCATCCCTTTTGTATGCGAGTGCAAGGTCACAATCTATTTACAAAGGGGCAAAATTTGAGATGCAAAGTTGCTTTTGGTCATGCGACCTCCACTTTCACCATGCCCTTCCCTTGAACCATTCCCACCCACCTGTCAATTGTTAGAGTGCTTTCGATCCACTCATGAAAAACAGTCATTCAAAGCTTGGGGCAAGTTTCGTGGTCCCTAACTTTGCTTTGCCTCTCCCACAATTAGACCCACCAGCTGATTTTGACAAGCAACAGCGGCGGGAAACCACGATGGGAGAATCCAACATTCCCTTGTTTTTCTTGCACACGATCAACAGGGGCACCGCCATTGGACGGCATCGTGCCTGCGGCAGGACAGGGACCAGCAATCGAGCAAACCAGGCAATTTTAGGCAGTGTCCATTTTCTGCGGTTTAAGAATTGGCGGGTAGTACTTTAAATGACCCTGGGCGACTAATGCCAATTCTGCAATGTTAACTCTTTGCGTGCTGAAATAAAGCTGAGCCCCGAGGGCTTTATGTCCCAATCCCTGCATCTAATACAGTGAGCAATTGGTATTCATTGTTTAGGAGGTCCACCGTCCACGCCCCCTCTCCTTTGGGTGTGTCACTGTATCCTTTCTTCCATTTCTCCTCTTCGATCTTAACTCCTTCCCATTTTTTCCTTTCTCCATTTCCCAGGATCCAATTCTCTGCATATAGCAGTATCTATCTTTGCCTGGTTGTTGGCTGTGATATTCTTACTTCGGCGACTCATTTAAGGTCTTGTGCTGTGCTAAGAAACGTTGATCGCTTGAGAAAAAGAGAAAAACAAATAACTGTCAATGATCACTACCGATAATTCTCAGTTTCCGACTTAATATCTCCCCCTCCCCAATGCCTTTCTATAAAATAAGAACTCTGAACCATAGAGCGCCTATGGCAAAGCACCAACATTTATTCTTAAAACACCCATCTCTCTCTCCATTCTCTATGGTTTCCTCTTATTCTAGAGACACTTTTCCGCTGAGATCGTTCCCTTTCCTTTCCGGCGCCCCCCTCGACCCCAGTCCCGAAGGTTCCGGCCGCTTCCTCCTAGAGTCCGGGGGAACGTGCGCACTGACGCAAGGCGCAGGCTGCTTCGGGCGCGCCGCTGCGGCTGACGGAAGGGGGCGGAAGAGTCGCCGCCGCCGCCGCTGCCGCCGCCGCCGCCGCCGCCGCGGGAGCCCCAACATGGCGGCGGGGGGAGGGGGAGGAGGCGGCCGGGGGAGCAGCAGCGGAGCGAAAATGGGGGGCAGGACTGGGGGGACCGGAGGAGGAGGAGGAGGGGGCGCGGTGGCGACGCCTGCTCCCGAAAAGCTTCCAGTCCACGTAAGTCTGAAGGGGGCGGGGGAGAGAAAGGGGGCGCCTCCCCATGGTTTGACCTTTTATCTCAGCCTCACCTGCCCAGAACTTGGGGGTTCACTCCCTCTGCTCTTTCCCCGGTGGGTGCTGGTGGGATGGGCTGCTTGCAAAGCTCGAGCCCCCTTTGCATAAGGTTAGAGGACCTCCTTTCTCGCCAGCCCCGACCCCGCTTCTCTTTGCATTGTCAATGTTAAAGGCAAGATGCGTGGAAGCCCCGTTGCCTCCTTCCATCTCCTTCCTTTCTTTCTTTCTTTCTTTCTTTCTTTCTTTCTTTCTTTCTTTCTTTCTTTCTTTCTTTCTTTCTTTCTTTCTTTCTTTCTTTCTTTTGAGGAGTATTTTCCTTACTTTGTCAGCTGTCAAGTAAAAACAAAAAGTTTTTTTTTTTAAAGTGGGCTGGCACCTTTAATTTAAAATGGCTAAGTGCCACGTGTTTTGATGGTTTTCATTTTTATTTCATTTGTAATCGGTTACTGTATTTGAACGGGCAGTTCAAATACATTTTGCATCCTTTTTTTATTTTTATTTTAACAGGGTTGGGGTTCTGTTTCATGCTGACTGAACAATGTGTCTTTTTGTCACTGTAAAGCCATACTGGAGGCTCCTTGGTGGAGGAAAAAAAAGCTGGCTTTGCACAGAATCCAAACCAAACATTAAAGAAAGCATCAGGACTGCAATTGAATGTTCATGTAAAAAAATGCAGATTGCAAAATTGCAGCTGCAGAAGCAAAAAAATGGCTAAATAATGGAAATTGTCAAATAATCTGTTTTTCTTAGAAACATCCTTTGGGCAGTAAATTGCATGTGCGGATGCTGATTAATTTCTAAGAAGTATAGTTTATTATTACAATCTCGTTCTGTATGTGTGGCACCAAAAAACAACAATGGGCAATTTAACATTCTGCTCTAACGCCTTTGTGGTAAGTGAAAAATAGTCTTGAATTGGGGAGCTGTAAGGCTGAATGTTGTGTTCTTCCCTCCATCTTATTACCTAAACCCAGGCTGGTTTGTGAGATATGGCGCATCCATTCACCTTTCCAAAACATAGATTGCTCCATCAATTCTGTTGCGGCTACTGCTATATTTTAGCATCTCATAGAATGGGGGTACAAGAGACGTCTGCACACCTTTCCCTTTTTTTCACACCAGGCACATAGAACCACACCAGCTTCCACTTTCCATGAGAATACTTTTCTGGCATTTTCTGTCTTTTAAAGCAATTCCACTCTTCACAGCTCTGTTGAGGAAAAATGGCAGAGATTTCCCTCCCATCTTCATAGCGGTGCTAGACAGTTCAGTGCTGTTCAGATATTTGGTACTTCTGCTGCTGTCAGCCACACTCAGATTTTCTTATCAACATCGGTTATAATACTGGCATAATTAATAAAGCATAATTCACGCAGCAAAAATATCCTAATTGATTAAATGTAAAGACAATTATAGCTGTCCGCGGCATCCATCTAAAGTTACAACACTGATATTGTTAAAAACAGTGTAAGTTTTATCTTAAACCTACCACCTAGCGAAAAATCCAGAAGGTTGAATAAATGTTTCTTTTTTAACTGTAACGGGAAGCAGGTTAAATATGATTTGAGTGTTGAAATACTTCCAGTAGGAGGGAAAAAATGCATATTCCTCTTCAGGGCCTAGTGCAATTATCAATAATCTGGTGCAGTATTTTTCTCCTTATTGCAATATAAAAGGGGCAAGGGAGGAGGTGATATTCGATGTACTCCACCTATTCCTGACCACAATAGCAAAATGCTACACTGCAATGATTGCAGAATCTGTCCTTCAGATTAGAAAGAGAACAGGTACTCTGAGGTACTGTTTAAACATTTAAACTGATGAATCCCTTTCTTAATGTACACTGGAGATACCAATCACTTGTATGAAAAGAATCAGCTATAGTGAATGTCAAAGGATTAGGATAGTTACCACCTCATGTATCTCAGTTATACAGTTAGTCCCCAACCTACAACAATTCGTTTAGTGACTGTTCGAAGTTACAACAGCACTGAAAAAAGTGACTTATGACCGTTTTCACACTTAATGAGCGTTGCAGCATCCCCATGGTCACACAAACAAAATTCAGATGCTTGGCAACTGACTCCTATGTATGACGGTTGCTGTGTCCCGGGGTCATGTGATCTCCTTTTGTTGCCTTCTGATCACCAAAGTCAATGGGGAAGCCGGATTCACTTAACAAACTGTGTTACTAAATTAATAACCACAGTGATTCACTGAACAGCTGTGGCAAGAAAGAGCACAAGGGCAAAAGTTGCTTAACAACTGTCTTACTTAGCAACAAAAATGTTGGGCTCTATTGTGGTCGTAAGTCAAGGACTACCTGTATGTCTGCATTCCCAAGAGAGTTCTTTGAGCCAGTTTGGAGTTCAAGGTTTTTGATGGTGTGTGTGCATCTTCTCTTGGAGTGACTTTAGACTGTGTACATGGGCTCCTTTACATTTATGAATTGGCTTCTATTAGTCTCCTCTCTTATAAAACAAAAGTGCTTGGCAGCAGAGTTGGGTCTCTTTCTGATAATAAATAAATAAAATACTGATTAATGGTTGGCGACCCTGAGGTAGAGCAGTAGGCCATCTTGAGATGCAAGAATAATTGTTGGATGTATTGACTGATAGCCAAGAAAAAATAATCTTTTGGAAGTGCCCATAAAACAAACCAATTCCATGTGGTAGTGCATTTGGTGACCCACACCCGCTTTGTTAAGCAAACAAATCATGATATGGTGCCTCATCCACAAAGTCTGGTGCTGCCCAAAAATTGCCTCACGCAGTGTTTTTTTTTCCAGCATGCCCTGTCAGAAACTAAATATAATCTATCTGCCTTTAGTACTGGCAAGGAAATTTGGATCCTTTTAAATCCATTTTGAATGCAAAGTGGAGATTTTTCTGACTGAATTTTGGATGTTTCTAGGGCCTGAAGACTGGTGGCATTGTTTGGCTTTTTGCACATCCCTCAGCATGGATTGGAACCAATTTAAGAAAGAAAAATTACCTGCTCTTCATGACATTTTTTTCCCTTGTTGGGTATTTGTGTGTGTGTGTGTGTGAGAGAGAGAGAGAGAAATCTTTCAATATCTCTTGTGATTTCTTGCAGGTAGAAGATGCCCTCTCTTACCTGGATCAAGTGAAGATCCGTTTTGGTAGTGATCCTGCCACCTATAACGGTTTCTTGGAAATCATGAAGGAGTTTAAGAGCCAGAGGTAACGTGAACCATGGAGAATCCATCCTCTGCTTCCCTCCTTTGATTGGTTTGACTAAGCATGGAAGTCTCACTGAGCCTTGTGGGAGATTTCTGGAAAGAGAGGGAGCAAACCATCTCTCCTCTACCCATTCTCCTTTGCCTGATTTAAGCACCCCCTTGTTCTTCATGTCTTGTCTTGTCTCCAGCATTGACACGCCAGGCGTCATCAGACGGGTCTCTCAGCTGTTCCACGAACACCCTGACCTCATCATTGGCTTCAACGCTTTCTTGCCCCTGGGTTACCGAATAGAGATTCCAAAGAATGGGAAGCTGAACGTTCAGTCACCTCTCACTGGCCAGGTACGAAGAGCTTTATTGGGTTTTATTACCGTATTTTTCGGACTATAAGATGCACCAGAGTATAAGACACACCTTAGTTTTTGGGGAGGAAAATAAGGGAAAAAAATTCTGCCTACCAGCATCCGTCTGGCTAGCGTCCTTAGCAAACAGCCTGGAACAGGTATATTAGCCTTGCAAAGGTCTGTTTCAGAGGCTGCTTTTTCAGCCTTGCAAAGCTCCCTTTCAGAGGCTGGGCGGGGCTACATTCGGTGTATAAGACGCACCCAGATTAGGGGGGGAGAAGGTGCGTCTTATACTCCCAAAAATACGGTATGTTCCTATCCTGGTATCTGCAGCTGACAATCCAAGGCAGCTGGATCGTCTCTCGCTTAGCTTTTCACAGCCTTTTTTTTTAAAAAAAATCCTTGGATCATTGTGGCGTTGCTACTTTGATTCCGCCTCTTCCTGGGACCACAAGAGCACCCACAAACAGTGATGAAGCCCTTCCTCTTCCCAGCAGAGCTGCTTCATTGCATAGGTCCAGGAGACTTTGCAGGAGGGCACAGTAGTAATCCAGCTTTCCTTGAAAAGAATACAGGTAGCACGAGAGAGTCAATAAAAGCTGGCATTAGAGGTACGAGTGCTACAGTTTCTCTTTCTTTTGAGGGGTGAGGTCAATATTAGTGGCGTTATGCTAAAGCAGAGGTGTCAAACTCAAGGCCCGGGGTGCTTAGATCTGGCCCACGGTCCGTGGTGCCTCTGCCAGCGAAAACAGAGCTCTGTTTTCACTGGCAGAGGGCTGCAGCAGTCCGTCGCGGTCAAAAACTGACAGAGGTGATAATTAATCTCACAGAAGAGAGGTTTGATCTTTTCCCGGACATCAGACATTAGAAAAGAAACCGCAGTTTAAAAGTCTAAGTAAACATATTTATTTCGGTACAAAAACAATAAATCCTCATTTGTTTACATCTCTAATACAAAAGTGTGTCTTCTCTCAATGGAAGACAGAGCAAAAGGATAGAGCGGAGAATGGAATGCACACATGCGTACAAGAACATATCAATCACGTGCTCAGGAATAAACCATTATATTGAATAGGGATGCATCTCCCTGCATATACATGTAACAGGCAATAATCACACCGTGACAAAAACAGATGTCGAGCTGGCCATGCCTACCCTGGCCAGACACCCCCCCGGCCCCCTGAGGTCAAACACAACCCTGATGCAGCCCTCAATGAAATCGAGTTTGACATCCCTGTGCTAAAGGATCACTCAAATATTGCCATCCAGAGTAGGTCTGTACATAGTATAATGGGCAGAGGATCTCGTTTGCATACCCAGGTTGGAAGTGTTTTCTGTTTAAAAGGAACTTGGGGGAGGGTGCCAGGGATAATGACCTTTCTCATTTTGAGTTGCTGGAAAGCCTCTAAAAATAACATAATCGCTCACTCTAATATCAGATTAATTGCCGTGAACCCAGGGACCTTTCTTGGATTTCATCTTCCATCATCCAAGCTAGCCATGGTCAGTGAAGTTCAATGTTTTTGGTATCTCTGAAAAGAAAGTTTCTTGCGTTGTGAATCCAAGCAATTCAAGCATTTGCTACATTTATTTATTTATTTTATTTTATTTATTTTGTGAGATTTATATACCGCATCACAGTGCAAGCACTCTCTAAGCAGTTTACACCAGTAACCAATGTATATTTTATATTGCCCCCAACAATCTGGGTCCTCATTTTACCTACCTCGGAAGGATGGAAGGCTGAGTCAACCTTGAGCCGGTGAGATTTGAACCGCTGACCTGCGGATCAGTGTCAGCTAAAGTGGCCTGCAGTACTGCCTCTAACCGCTGCGCCACCTCGGCTCTTCCATTCCATTCCATTCCAACTCATACTTGTTATGAGTCAGATACTGAGACGACAACATTCTGTCTCTGTGTTGAGGGACAGCGGGCAGGGGTACTTGTAGGCCTCATGTCTACATTTACCAAGGGAATGACTCTTAGAATGTGTTCTGCTTTAATTACTTCCTCTCACAGTGACTTGCATTTCCCCAGATATCCCTGGAGCCTGTTCAGAACCCTCTCTCTGGCAGCAGTCTAATGCTGCACTACTGCCAGGAGAACACCCACAACCATGGAGACTGTCCAGAGGATTTCCGCCAGCAGCAACAGCCATGCAAGGATGATAAGGTTCAGATGCCCCTGGAGTCCGATTCAGTGGAGTTCAACAATGCCATAAGTTACGTGAATAAAATCAAGACCCGATTTCTTGATCACCCTGAAATCTATCGTTCCTTCTTGGAGATCCTTCACACATATCAGGTAAAGGTGGATGCCCCCCCCCCCCCAGTCCAGAAAGCAGTAGTGGATGTTGGGTGGGGGTCTGTCTTTGCTCACATGCAGCCTTCCTCCTATTTTTCTATTCGCCGAACACAGAAGCTGAGTTCTTATTGCACCTGACCAGGGTAAAATTAGATAGAGTACTTTTGTGGGAACCCAGCCACTGTCCTAAGCGTATTGTGCAGAAACCATTATATTGTTTGTTGTTTGGTTGTATTTAATGGGATGACAGGAACTGTATTATGTTAAACTGGGATTAGGAGTGAGAGGGGGGTAGCCCAGACAAGAGATGCTACCCTAGGGTTTGCTTTAAACAGGCACAACTAACATAACATTTCACAACAGGGAGACAGTTTGGTGTTGGTTTCTGGGTAGAAACTAGGTGAGGTGAGTTCTAGTCCTCCTTTAGGTGTGAAAGTTGCTAGGTGACCTTAAGCCAGTCATTTTCTCTCACTAGGCCAGTCCACCTCACAGGGTCATCGTTGCTGGGGGGAAATAGAAGGAAGTGTCATGTATGTTGCAGAGGTGGGTTCCTGCCTGTTTTTGCCGGTGCGGTTAATAGCTGTTGTTCAGCGCAGAGCTGAAGACGCTGCTGCTGTTCGCGGCGCGGGAGCTTTCCCCGGGCGCTTTCCTCACCCGCATGGATGCCGACAGTTGCGTTCTTTTGCCCTCTGCGCATGCAGAACGCTTTGCGCATGCACAGAGGGCAAAAGAACGCAATTGTCGGCGTCCATGCGGGTGGGGAAAGCGCCCGGGAAAAGCTCCCGCGCCGCGAACGGCAGCAGCGTCTTTGGCTCTGTGCCGAACAACAGCTATTAATTGCACCGGCAGGAACCCACCTCTGGTATGTTGCCTTGAGTTGTACAAAACAAAAGTGTAATATAAATCTAATGACTAAAAACATTTTCTTAACTTGCAGAAGGAGCAGCTAAGCACAAAAGGACGTCCTTTTCGAGGCATGTCCGAAGAGGAAGTCTTCACTGAAGTGGCAAATCTTTTCAGAGGCCAGGAAGATCTTCTATCTGAGTTTGGACAGTTCCTTCCGGAGGCAAAGAGGTCTTTGGTACGTCTTTGCTAAAACTCTGGTGTGGCCGTCGTGAGGAGGCGGCTATCAAATGTGGAGGCTGAGTGGAAGGGGTGTGAAGAGTGGGAGGGGTGCTTTCTCTGTTGGGTGGAAGAGTCTGGTTTATTTTCTGTACCAACTGAGGGACAGCATTCATCTTCATAGCAGTTGGATGCAGCCTCAGGCCTCCAGAGAGTCAAATAGCTCCCAGCTGCCCCACAGAGAAAATTCCTTTTGTTTGAAAGCTAGTCCCTACCTTGGACAAGAATAAGAGCAGTCCCTTCCCTGGGTAGTAGCAAACAATTCATAGCAGCCTTTTCCCCAGTTCTGGCTTGAGATGTCCTTCAGGTTTGTTAAATGGTGCCATCTTCTCAGCCCATTCATTTATTATTATGTTAATTTATACAGCTCCCCACCTGGCAAACGCTACCCTGGACAGCTCCCAAACGTTAAAAACGTTGCAAACTGAATGATAAACATTAACAAATAAAGACCAGTAAACAAACAGTAACCAACGTCTTTCCCTTTTGGTTTTAGTTTACAGGGAATGGGCCATGTGATGCCAACAGTATCCCCAAAATGGATCATGAGAAACATCTAGAAAACAGTAAGAAACGGTCCAGGTCTCTGTTGCTCCGTCCTGGGCCCAGCCCAGCCAAGGTATCTGAACTGAATGCAGAGCTGGGGAAAAGGGCAAGAGTGATTTTGAAGGCTCTGGAATATAGGTGGCCAGTCTAGCTGAAACTGTCTGGCTGGTTGGTTCTGCCCTTGAGAAGTAAAGGATGCATTTTCATTAAAAAAAATGGTTGGACTCATGACATATTCCTCATATTTAGCTATTCTGGCCTGTTAGAGTAAAACCAGCCAATACTAGCACTAATAAAAGAGCATATTTACTTACACTACCACTGATGATGTTATCTAGTTTGGGTAATGAAAGGTCTTCAAGGAAAGAACCAAGCTCATAGAGCACCAAGGGCCTCCTAAACTGTAGCATTGTTTAAAGATGGACAGGTTCTTTGTTGCAAAAACTTTTCTGACAGATTTAGTTTGAAAGAAGAGGAGCAGGAGGAGAGAGCCTCTAGAACCCCCAAACTTTTCACCCCGATAAAACTGTCCTACTTTAGACTTTTTCCATAAATGGTACTATCACAGTTATAACACCTTTTATTACCAGCAGTAGGCACAACTAGCATAACATTTCATAAAAAAGAAACAGTTTGGCGCTGTACAAAATGTACTTTCCAGCTACATTTCTGAGATTTTCAGAAGAATAATGTTATAGTAGGAAAGATAATTATGAACTGGAAAACTTTTGTCTAAATCAGTGTTTGTCAACCTCAGTACTTTTAACATGTCTGGACCTAAATCACCAGCTTGCTGGGTGGGGAATTCTGGGAGCTGGAAGTCCACACATCTTAACATTGCAGAAGTTGTTGACAAACATATATCCATTTTTACCAATTCTACTTTTATGTAGGTATGGCTGGGAGGAGTAGCAGAAGCCTATGAAGGACCGTGTGGCCCTTTTGCTTTTTAGGGGATACAAATGTTAATATAAGTTACTGAGTATTTTGTTTGGGATCGGAATCAGCGGTGGGTTGCTTCCGGTTCAGTCTGGTTCGGTGAACCGATAGCGGTAGCGGCGGGAGGCTCTGGGCCACCCGCCCGGAGATGCTTCTGCGCATAAGCACGCGAGAGAGAACCGCTAGCGGCGGGATTTAGAACCCACTACCGATCATAATATCATGAAAAGTTGAACAGGTAAGAGCTGCTTCTAAGCGCTAAGCTTCTAAGCTGTTTCTACTTCTAAAATGCTCCCAACAGAAAAAGATGAAACTGCGTGGGACCAAGGACTTCTCCGTTGCGACCGTGGGCAAATATGGCACCCTGCAGGAGTTTTCTTTCTTTGACAAGGTCTGTTACCGGTATTTCTGGTTTGTGGTCCATGAACAAAGACTTACCTTTGCAATGCAAAAAAGCCCTGGGTTGCTGGTGGTGGGAAAGGCCCATAAAGCTCCTAAGCAAACTGCACTAACTTTGGTTAAAGCAGTTCCTCAGGTTGTATTGCCAGCTGATTGTCTGTCTGAGTTAGGCAGCTCAGTTGAGGGTCTGGGTGTCTGTTGG
Source organism: Diadophis punctatus similis (assembly GCA_023053685.1). NCBI lineage: Eukaryota > Metazoa > Chordata > Lepidosauria > Squamata > Dipsadidae > Diadophis > Diadophis punctatus. Next base: position 308,134,938 of record JALIGW010000001.1, read on the forward strand.
TGCCTGGCAAACAGAAGGTGCCACTTTCATCTCTGGCTATTTTGGTAGGTACGTCGAGTCCTCAAGAGCCAAGAAGTCTACGAGAACTTCCTCCGCTGCATCGCTCTCTTCAACCAAGAGCTGGTTTCCGGCTCTGAATTGCTTCAGCTGATCACACCCTTTTTGGGGTAAGAGAGACTTTGGGCCCAGAGCTCCTTTAGGCCGGGGGAGGACAACTATGGTAACTTTATGAGCTGTGGACTTCAGCTCCCAGAATTCAACTACCAGGCTGGCTCAGGAATTCTGGGAGTTGAAGTCCACAGGTCATAAAGTTGCCAAGTTTGGGGACCCCTGCTATTGAGAGACTAGTTTCCCAAATAATCTCTTCCTGAAAGCATGGAGAAATGTTTTTATCCAATTAGAATGGGACGATAGTCTCATACTGAGAATTGTTGCAATTAATTCACTGGAAAAAATGGTTACGGGGTCAATGGACCTCATGTTTTTTTTAAAAATAAGAATAATTTATTTATTTATTTATTTTATTTAAATGGATTTCTATGCCGCCCAACTCCCGGGGGATAATGAGGCAGTATATTGTACCATTGATAGTTGTATAATCGCAATTGTTAAGTAACTTTGAGAATGCAATCATCGTTTTACAAATTTTGCAGCCGAAGCCCAGGCTACTCAACAAACTGCCCACAGTTGCCGCCGTTGTGTAACGGTTACATGAAGTATTTCATGGCTGCAACTTTCTGTTGTTTTCGACAGTTCTTGAAGGGATGGGCAGTCTTAAGACCATGAATCCCTCAGCTCCACGTTTCCACTTCTCCTAGAAAACCCCAAGGCTGCCCAGTTGAAATCTCAGTTTTGTTTTTTGTATTTTTATTAAGGATGAAATAAAATCATTATGGATAGACATTTCAACTGTGACCTCTCCAGTGGTACTGCAATCCATTCAAAGACAAAATTGATGGTGGTGGTGATGGTGATGATGTAGATGTAGATGTATCTGCTGGAAAAAATGATTGTCTGCTGTCGCCCTAGAGCAGGGGTTGGCTCTTCTATGACTCATGGACTTCAACTCCCAGAATTCCTAAGCTAGCATGATTGACTCAGCAGTTCTGGGAGTTGAAGTCCACAAGTCATAGAAGAGCCAACTTTGCCTACCCCTGGACTAGAGAAATGACATCCGCTCTTTATCTTCTAATGGTGATTAGTGGTGAAAGGCAGGCTGCTACTTTTCAGTGTGCTCTTTCTCAAACAGAGCTCTTTGACCTCTTTGAAACCTGTCAGTTTCTAGCATATGTTTGCTTGTATATTTGGTTTGAAGGAAATTCCCTGAACTCTTTGCTCAGTTCAAGTCATTCCTGGGAGTGAAGGAGCTCTCTTTTGCCTCCCCAATGAGCGATCGCTCTGGGGATGGGATGTGCCGGGAAATTGACTACGCTTCCTGCAAGCGTATCGGCTCCAGCTACAGGGCCCTCCCCAAGACTTACCAGCAACCCAAGTGCAGCGGCAGGACAGCTATTTGCAAAGAGGTAGGTGGCGCTTGCAATTCCTTGTAGAGGAGAGAGAAGAAGGCAAGGGGGATTCATCAGACATTGGAGAACAGGGCCATGAAGGAAGATGCTCAGAAGAGCCGGCTGATTTAGTGTGTGTTTTAAATTCTACAGGTGCTAAATGATACCTGGGTTTCCTTCCCGTCTTGGTCTGAAGACTCGACCTTTGTCAGCTCGAAGAAAACTCCTTATGAGGAGCAGCTACATCGGTGTGAAGATGAGCGCTTCGAGGTGCGTCCTCTTCATCTGACAGTTGTTAAGTGTGTCCTTTTGGTCAGCATCTAAGCGTTTTTTTCCAGTGAGACCGGTCTATCAGGGCAACCTGGTCTACCCAACTATGGGACGGAACATACTGCTTTCGCCTTTCAGCCCCAATCCAGGAGCCTTTGCAGGCAGTTGCTTCTGTGTTTGTGTTGAATTTATATTTTACCGACAAAGAAATAAAGGGAGACTAGTATAGATCTATTTCAAGCTATTTATCTCTCGTCAGCTAGCCATGCCCTTTCTGGCTTAGAGGTTAATACATCTACCTAATATGCAAGTAGCCCATGTTTGAATCCCAGAAAGGGTATGGCTGGATGACGAGAGCTAAATAGCTTGAAATAAATCTATACCAGTCTCCCTTTATTTCTTTGTCGGTAAAATAAACATTCAACTAAGCATCAAGTTTCTAATCAGGAAGTCCAGCTTCCCCCATTGATTTTGTTTGTCGGAAGTGCAGCTGTCATAAAGACATTGCCAGTTGCCAAGTGCCCGAATTTTGATCATGTGGCCATGCAATGGTTGTAAATGTGAAAATTGGTGATAAGTCACATTCTTCAATGCTGTTGTAACTTTGAATAGTCACTAAATTAATGGTTGTCAGGTCTACTTGTATACTGTTTTCAACTAAAACCAGTTGCATTATAAATGATCCTTAGTCTATTTAGAGCAGTGGTGGCGAACCTTTTTCGGCTCGCGTGCCAAAAAAGGGGGGGCGCTCGCGCGCGCTCGCATGCCCACACCCATTCCCTCCCCCCCCCACGCATGCGCACAACACCCCCCCATGCTGCCCCCTGCGCATGCGCACACCCCCCCACCCCCGCACAAAGGCTTACCGGAGCCTGGAACGACGAAAAAACGCACTTCCGGTTTGCCGGTATGCTGTTTTTTGCACTCCGGAGGGTTCAGGGAAGCTCCCTGAAGCTCCGGAATGCAAAAAACTACAAAACGGACAAACCGGAAGTGCGGAAAAGTGCACTTCCGGTTTGTCCGTTTTGTAGTTTTTTGCATTCCGGAGCTTCAGGGAGCTTCCCTGAACCCTCCGGAGTGCAAAAAACAGCACACCGGCAAACCGGAAGTGCGTTTTTTCGCACTTCCGGTTTGCCGGTGGGAACCCTCGCGTGCCGGCTTCTATGGCTCCGCGTGCCACCTCTGGCACGCGTGCCATAGGTTCGCCACCACGGATTTAGAGGATAACATATCTTGGATTACAAGTGTATCAAAATAGTTTACTAGCAAGAGCAGTCATGAACAGAGTTCCAGTCATGATCAGGTTCTCCAGTAGTCTGAGATGCCAGTTCTGGACCCAGATCCATTCTGGCAATGAATAATATCAGCATAACAGATTTAATCTGCAGTGCTGAGAATTATCTCATCATTTTCCAGTGTGAAATATGCTATTCACATTTCGGGAACATTTTAACTCCTGGTGTAACATTATTGACCTTGGCATGGACCTAGTCAAACAATGGAATTTAACAGATCTTGTTCTTTCACTCACAACTTGAATAAGAACAAGGAGTATTATTCGACTCATTAGTAAAAAGTCTCTGCATTATCACCCAATACCTTTTTTGATAACAGCTATTAATTATTTCATTTCCCCCTTGAGTTCACTGTTTATGATTTCTTCTTCTCTCTCCAAGGTATAGATAAGTATTTTATTAATTTGAGACAATGCTTCATGCATCAAATGAACTAGACTGCAATCTTGAAAAAGTTTATCTGTTGTTTTATTAGATTTTAGCACGGGAGTCCACCATATGGGTGCCCAGATGTTGTTAAAGTACATCAGTTCATGCCATGTTTGGTTGGGACTGTCAGGAATTGTAGTACAACGACTCTTTTGCAGTGGAGCAGCTACAAGAAGATTGATAAATAATTGTAATAGTAACTGGCAGGCTGTTTTGGTGGTTCGGGAGAGAATGGTTTCATTGTCTGCTGTGACTGTCTCACGAGTGTGTGGGCTGGATTGTCTTAATTTCCTGCAAATGATTGTTCATGGTAAAGGAGATCCCTCCTTTTGCTTCTTTACTGTTTCATGGCTTACTTTTTGCAGCTGGATGTTGTCTTAGAGACCAACCTGGCAACCATCCGTGTCTTAGAAAGTGTACAGAAAAAACTGACCCGTATGTCGCAGGAGGATCAAGAGAAATTCCGATTGGATGACTGTCTCGGTGGCACATCAGAAGTGATCCAGCGCCGGGCCATCTACCGTATCTATGGTGACAAAGCACCTGAGATAATCGAGAGCCTCAAGAAGAACCCTATCACCGCTCTTCCTGTTATCCTAAAGAGGTGAGCCATGCACAGTCCCTTAAAAAAATCTATTCCGTTTCCTCCCAACCAGACTGCAACACCCAGAATTCCTAACCAGCATATTTTGTGGCCGTGGCTGGCTGAGGATGCTGCAAGTTGTGATTCCAACACATCTAAAAGATTCCAGCCTAGGGGAAAAAGTTACTGAAATCACTCCCATCCTTTTGCTCTTCATGGAGATTATATTATACTATAGATATTATCCATTATATACTATATGTATGTATGTATCTATGTATCTATGTATAGATATAGATATAACATATATAATGTCTGTCTGTCTGTCTGTCTGTCTGTCTGTCTGTCTATCTATCTATCTATCTATCTATCTATCTATCTATCTATCTATCTATCTATCTATCTATCTATCTATCTATCTATCTATCTATCTATCTATCTATCTATTTGGCGACAGTCAAAAAAGCCAGTGCAATCCCAAATTGCATTAACAGAGGGATACAATCAAGATCAAGTGAGGTACTAATACCACTCTATAAAGCCATAGTAAGACCACACCTAGAATACTGCATCCAGTTTTGGTCACCACACTATAAAAAAGATGTTGAGACTCTAGAAAAAGTGCAGGGGAGAGCAACCAAGATGATTAGGGGACTGGAGACTAAAACATGATGAACGGTTGCAGGAATTGGGCATGGCTAGTCTAGTGAAGAGAAGGACCAGGGGAGACATGATAGCAGTGTTCCAATATTTGAGAGGCTGCCACAGAGAGAAGGGGGTCAAGCTATTTTCCAAGGCCAGACAAGGAATAATGGATGGAAACTCAACAAGGAAAGATTCAATCTAGAAATAAGGAAAAATTTTCTGACAGAGAGATCAATCAACCAATGGAACAGTTTGCCTTTAGAAGTTGTGATAGCTTCATCACTGGAAGCTTTCAAGAAGAGATTGGACTGCCATTTGTCAGAAATGGTGTAGGGTTTCCTGCTTGGGCAGGGGGATGGACTAGATGACCAAAAGGTCCCTTCCAACTCTGTTAATCTGTTAATATTTGAAATACTTGCCATAATATATCAGTGTGCATTACACTTCCTACATAAAATGCTCTTCTCTGGTTGCTGGGCCCGGAAACAGCATTTCTTCAGAGTCTTTTATTTATCCTTGGTTTCCAAGCTGAGCGACATCTACTCTGTTTCAGGCTGAAGGCCAAGGAAGAAGAGTGGCGAGAAGCTCAGCAGGGCTTCAACAAGATCTGGCGAGAGCAGTATGAGAAGGCCTACCTGAAGTCTCTTGACCATCAGGCTGCCAACTTCAAGCAGAATGACACCAAAGCCTTGCGCTCCAAGAGCCTGCTGAATGAGATTGAGAGCGTCTATGATGAGGTAAGCATTGGGGCTCCTCTTGAGTGTGGAATAGGGAGCCCTGGTTCTCTCACCAGTCTCTACTCTGTGTATTTCCAGCACCAGGAGCAGCACTCTGAGGGAAGGGGAGCCACTAACGAGCCACACCTCATCTTCATCTACGAAGACAAGCAGATCCTGGATGATGCAGCTGCCTTAATCAGCTACTATGTGAAACGGCAACCCACTATCCAAAAGGAGGACCAGGCTACTATTCGACAGATTGTCCAGCACTTCATCCCGGACCTGTTTTTCTCCCAGATACCCGAGCACCCAGTTCCTGAGGAGTTACCCAGCGAGGAGAAGGGGAGCCCCAAGGCTCACCCGGTGGAGACACGTGATCTGCGGAAAAGGCATCCGCCTGGCTTACAAGTGACCCCTGTGGAGGATAAGGGATCGACCCTGGTGGAAGCCCATGAGCTGAGGAAGAGGAATCCCCCTGGCCCACCTGCGAGTCCTATGGAGGAGAAGCCATCTGCCTTGGAGGGCCATGAACTGCGCAAAAGGAACCCTCCAGTCCCTCCGGCCAGCCCTGCAAAGGACAAAGGGAGTCTGGAAAGCATCGTGCCTTCCGCCCGGTCCCACCGTACCCTGGACAATGTCTATACTCTCTTCTTTGCCAATAACAACTGGTACTTCTTCCTTCGCCTTCATCAGACTCTTTGCTCACGGCTCCTCAAGATTTACCGTCAGGCGCAGAAGCAGCTCCTGGAATATCGGACAGAAAAAGAGAGAGAGAAGCTGTTGTGCGAAGGCCGGAAGGAGCGGACCAACGATCCCGCCATGGAGCTGAGGCTGAAGCAACCGAGTAAGTTGCCTTTGGTAGCATCTTGAAAGAATTTGGGTGGAGGGAAGATGGGAGAACTGCATACATTGGTTGCTATCAGGCACAAACAATCAGAGCCACTCTCATAGATAGCAATAGCAGTTAGCAATAGCACTTAGACTTATATACCGCTTCACAGTGCTTTGCAGCCCTCTCTAAGCGGTTTATAGAGTCAGCATATTGCCCCCAATAATCTGGGTCCTCATTTTACCCACCTCGGAAGGATGGAAGGCTGAGTCAACCTTGAGCCTGGTGAGATTTGAACTGCCGAACTACAGCCAGCAGTTAGCAGAAGTAGCCTGCAGTACTGCACTCTAACCACTGCGCCACCATGTCTCTAGATAAAGGAAGCAGCTTCATCTTAGTTACAAAAATCTCCCCAGACTCCTTGCCTTCCCCTGGAAGAGGGGTCGGCAACCTTAAACACTCAAAGAGCCACAACGGTCCTAACTGGAAGCCCCCTGTTCAATTCTGGAGCCAACCGGAAGTCCACTTCCCCTGCCATAGAGTCTCCTCCTAGCGTAGCATCCTTTTTCCTCTGCCGACCGGAAGTCCGGTTCCCCCACCATAGAGTCTCCTCCTAGCACGACATTTTTTTTCCTCTACCTGTCCTAACCAAAAGCCCTATCAATTGTGGAGCCGACTGGCAACAGGGAGCCGCAGCAGAGGGATGAAAGAGCCACATGCGGCTCCAGAGCCGCGGGTTGCTGACCCCTGCCCTGGAACAACCAGATATGGTTTCATGAATCTTTGGAGGAGGTCAAGGTTATGCCTCTGGTAGCTGCACAAGGACTCTAAGCTAGGTCCTCACTTGATCCCTCCTTCCAGCCTAGCTGGCAGTTTCTCAACAGTTACACAAACTTCCAAAGGATGTATGCTTGAATTAGATCTGTGGTTGTTTTTTTTTTTTAATAGAATGATGAGGGGTTGCAAGGCTGACAATTTTCTCAGACCCCTGTTGGATACAAATTGCATCTGAGAAGCTTAACTGACTCTTCATTTTGTAGGAGAAATTATATTTTTTATCAGTAGAAGAGCACATCCTACATGGGTTTGCTGCATAAACAGTTTCATACAAAACGGATTAAACTAAAAACTGAAAATATTACCTAGCTTGGGTAATGAAACGTCTGCAAGAATATAATCAAGCAAACATTTTGAGCTCAACATGTCAAAAATTCAGAAAATGCCTAAGTTGACCCTGCTGGTGTTTCAGACACATGCTTAGAAGAATCTTCAGCCATAGCACCTCTGCTACTCCTCAAACAATTGCCTCTGTGGCCCAGCGCTCCTCGGGATCACCACAGACTTTGGCGTTTTTCTTTCTCTCGCAAGGCCCCTGCGGCCTACCGAGGCTGTTCTGGATCGCATGAGGCCTTTTTTTCTTGGAGCAGCTTCAAAGAAGGCTCTTCCATGGCTGCAGCCTCTGTGTGAAAGCCTGCTCCATTTTGGTGAGGTTTTCTGAGGCTCCAAAGACCCTCACACCCCCTCTTGGGCGACTTCCAGACAATCTGGAGGCTGTGCGAGAGCATATTTATTTATTTGTGAGATTTATATACCGCCTCACAGTGCAAGCACTCTCTAAGCGGTTTACACCAGTAAGCAATGTATATTTACATTGCCCCCAACAATCTGGGTCCTCATTTTACCTACCTCAGAAGGATGGAAGGCTGAGTCAACCTTGAGCCGGTGAGATTTGAACCGCTGACCTGCGGATCACAGTTAGCTAAAATGGCCTGCAGTACTGCCCTCTAACTGCTGCGCCACCTTGGCTCATCATCGGCATATCCCATTCTTGCATGGCCACCACAGCCTCTGAAAATCATGCAAATAATGGAGCATGCTTTTGAGAATAGTTATCGCGTGTTGATGAATGCTAGTGGGTCACCCAAAACATTGTGGCCTACCACCTTTGACAAACGTGTCATGGGTTCACCATCACTGGACTCAACTAATCCTCTCCAATGGGCAGAGATTCCTCTGAAAGTTTAGCTCTCCTGCAAATTATTTCTTCAGAACGTCTACTCCGTTTTCCTGGTGCAGTTAGTGAATTGTTGTGGGTTGAATTGCAGATATTCTTTCTGCCTTCTGATTAGGGTGCATCTGAGAAACCTTCCGGCATTTTCCAGGCATTTCCAGATTTGAAATCTTTTGAGGCCTTAAAGGCAGCAACTATTCTCATCTCTTCTTTCCCTAATTTACACACAGCAACTTAATTCCAAGCTGCAGCTTTTTGAATGCTTTATCAAAGAATAAGTAGAAACTAGACTTTATTGATAAATGAAATTTAGTTCTTTGTATGCCTCAGGGTCAGATAAAAAAGATAGGTAGCCTTTTCAGTAACAGAAGCTAGATTGCGGCATTCCTTCCCCTGGGAGTTTTCCTGTTTCCCCTGATCTGAATTTGCTTACGTTATATCTGGTTTTGCTTTAATAATTTTGATGGATTGGTTGTCTATATCAGGGGTCTCCAACCTTGGCAACTTTAAGACTCGTGGACTTCAACTCCCAGAATTCCTCAGCCAGCAAAGCAAATTCTCCCAAAGAATTCTGGGAGTTGAAGTCCACGAGTCTTAAAGTTGCCAAGGTTGGAGACCCCTGGTCTATATTGTATTTATTATAGAGACATTTTTATTTTTCATATCTCAGTTTAGCGGTTTTCAGATGCAGTGGGCAAAATTACCATGTGGATAATCACCCTTTAGGATTGCTGTTGTCTCCAAAGTAGTCTGGCACTTAAGAAAGATTTTAAAGAATTTTAAATAAACTTTGTTCGCAACAGTCTGTGTCATTCGCATATTTGGTGGTTTAATGGACATCAGAAAGAACAGACATCCCTTCTGATCTCAATTGGGGTTTCACTATACTTTATGCTTACCTGTACATATTTCTAAATGTTTTGTGATCTTGAAGTCCCCTGTTGAAGAAAAATGCTTCTCAGGTTTGTTTGAAATCAGAGGAAAAGATTAAGAAGCTGCATCATCGTTGGAATGGAGGAGTTTGTTTTTGCAAGACAGGAGTGGGCAATCTGGGGCCCTCCAATGTGCTGGATATCGGCACTGACATAGGATATTGCAGTTATACTGCATTCCAGAATATCTAGAAAGCACCAGAGTGTCCATTCCTGCTACAGATATCCCTGCCATTCTTCAATACACCTGTAATACATCTTTTGGCCAGTAGAGGTCACTATGCTGTATAACGGTTCTCTAATCAAGTTGTCTTCCAGTAAAGAGCAGCTTGGCAAGGGCCTTAGAGCTAGTCCTATCAGTGGTGAATGTGTGTGTGTGTGTGTGTGTGTGTGACGTAGTGAATATTGTCAGTTGTATGTCTATGCAGGGTGATGCACCCCTATCCTAATATTATGGTACATTCCAATATAAGCAAAACACGTGATATGATGAGTGCGCATGTGTGCATTCTTAAGTCACCATTAATTCTCTTCTGCCTTAGCTGTTGACCTGAACGGTCGTGTTTTATTAGGATGTAATTATTCAGGATTGATTGTTTTTGTACTGAAATAAATATTTTCTATTAGACTTTTAATCTCGGCTTTATTTCTAACTGTCTGAATTCCAAGAAAAGATCTAAATCGCCTCTTATGAGATATTATTCTCATTTCAACAGTGTGTGTGTACAGCAATAGCACTTAGACTTATATACCGCTTCACAGTGCTTTACAGCCCTCTCTAAGCGGTTTACAGAGTCATCATATTTCCCCCAACAATCTGGCTCCTCATTTTTATCCACCTCAGAAGGACGAAAGGCTGAGCCAACCTTGACCCTGATGAGATTTGATCTGCCAAACTGCAGGCAGCCGGCAGGCAGCAGAAGTAACCTGCAGTACTGCACTCTAACCACTGTGCCACCATGGCTCATATGTATATACATATATGTGTGTGTATCAGGGGTGGGTTCTAACTTACCTCGCTGCTGGTTCACTTCCTCCCGCGCCGCGTGGCTGCGCCTTGTGGTCGCGTGCGCATGCGCAATGCCAAAAAATAAAAAATATTCCCCCCCCAAAAAGCCAAAAACAAAATGGCGATGCATTTTTTTTCTTCTGCGCATGCGCAGAAGCCGAGTTTCAGCACTGCGCATGCACAGATGAAAAAAATCTGGAATTTTTTTTTTAAAAAAATGTGGCGTCCATGGACCAGCACCGACAGAACCGGTTCTGTGACATCACCAGCGGGTTGCTACCGGTTCAGGCGAACCGGTCCGAACCTGGATGAACCCATCTCTGGTGTGTATGTATGATGTATGTGCATATGTGTATGTGTATATACATATGTATATACATATATGTGTATGTATGTATGTATAGCATATGTGTATGTGCATGTATATGTATATGTAGGGAGATAGATATATATTTGAGAGCGGCATCAGAACTTCATTTTTTAATGTGTGCCAGTGTGTTCACAGAAAAAAGGGACAATAAAGCTTATCTTATTTAAACACTTGGTATCCTTTATATAGATTAAGTCACTCAAATCACTGGTGCACAGATAGCTGTGGGAACTGGTTTGGCATCTACCTGAGCGTCCCACACCTTCCTGCAGTTCTCTTTTTTCACAGAGTGTCTGATTCCTGTTCTTCCCCCCCCAGGTGAAGTGGAGCTGGAGGAATATTACCCAGCCTTCCTAGACTTGGTGAGGAATTTGCTGGATGGCAACATTGACCCCACTCAATATGAGGACACCTTGAGAGAGATGTTCACCATTCATGCCTACATCGGTTTTACCATGGACAAGCTTGTACAAAACATTGTCCGACAGGTAACTGCATCCTTGTCCATATATATATATATATATATATATATATATATATATATATATATATATATATATATATATATATATATATATATATATATATATATATATATATATATATATATATATATATATATATATATATATATATATATATATATATATATATATATATATATATATATATCCAAATTATAACAAGCTCAAAGCAGATACCAAAGCAATCTCATAGATAGATAGATAGATAGATAGATAGATAGATAGATAGATAGATAGATAGATAGATAGATAGATAGATAGATATATGAGATTGCTTTGGTATCTGCTTTGAGCTTGTTATAATTTGGACCCTACCGAACCTCTTAGGCAGAAATAACATCCCAAGCAGCCCCTTGTTTTGTGGTGAGCTCTGTTACTAGTTTGTAAGGCTGGGCCTGCTCTGAGGTATTCAGGATTTTAAGATACGATTCCAGAACTTTGTCCATGAGGGGAAAACTAAAAGTGCTACCTACGTGCAGTTTAGGCCATCCAGAAATGCAGTTCCATTTGGCATTACAAGTAGTCCTCAAGTTACGTCAGCAGTTGGGGACCAGGATTGCCATTATTAGCCAGTGCAATGATAAAAGTGCAAGTCACATGGCCGCATTGCTTAGCGATGGCAGTCTAGGCATCCCAGTTGTCATTGTAACCCCAACATCTGTGGGTCGTTAAGTGACAGAGAGAGTCCCCAGGTATGGAGAGGTGGGTATAGTGGCAGGTCATGGGGGAGACCCTTGCGCAAGGCCGCACAAGATCAGGCAGGGGAAGATTGCAGTGCAGGATGAGTGGCGTGAGCTCTGAAAGATTGGGGAAGGAGGGTGCATGTGGGTGCAGGAAGGCCAGGGGAAAAGGCCCTGTAGGGTGGGTACATGTGTGTGTGTGAGCACAGGAATGACCTGGGAAGGATGGCACTAGTGCAGGGGTCTTCAAACTTGGCAACTTTAAGACTTGTGGACTTCAATTTCCAGAATTCTCCAGCCAGCATAGCTGGCTGGAGAATTCTGGGAGTTAAAGTCCACAAGTCTTAAAGTTGCCAAGTTTGAAGACCCCTGCACTAGTGAGTGCATGTTTACAAGCGAAGGGAGGTTACGTTCAATGCAAAGGGGGAAGGACGATGCAGTGCATGCGATGAGGGAGGAAGGACAGTGGGGGAGATTTACCTGAGTGACTTGCATCCTTCCTACCATCTTACCCATTGTGGGAAAGCCAGCAGGGAATGTTGCAAATGGTGATCATTTGACCACAGGATGCTGCAACCAGTCATAATTGTGAGCTGGTGGCCGAGCACCCAATTTTTTTTCACCTGACCAATGGGGGCACTGCAACAGCCGGAACTTTGAGCACCAGTCATCAGTTCCTTTGTTCAGCGCCATCATAACTCCAGTCACTAAACGAACGGTTATAACTCAAGGTCTACCTGTATGTTGGACTGAGTTGAGCAGTAGGTTGGGTTTAATGGGTTTCTGGTTAAGCTGCCCTGCATGAGGTTGCAGGTGCAGGAACATTTGTGCCCTGCTTGATGTCGGTATTTTCTGCTTCTCTCTCTCTCTCTCTTTCCTCCCATCTGCTTGTTTTGGGGGCAACAGCTGCATCACTTGGTGAGTGATGATGTCTGTCTGAAAGTTGTGGAGCTGTATCTGAGCGAGCGAAAGCATGGTGCAGCTGGTGGCAATCTGTCTTCGCAATGTGTACGAGCCGCAAAGGAGACCAGCTACCAGTGGAAGGCGGAACGTTGCATGGCCGATGAGAACTGCTTCAAGGTACAGCAGCCCTTTTCCCAAAACAATCTTCCACGCCTTACCTTTCCTCAGCTGAGGATGCTTAGATACGTTGCACTTCAGTTGGTGATTGATATGATCAAAACTGAAATCCAGTAAATCCGAAGGTTACCAAGTTGGGGAAGGGTTAGGGTTAGGGTTGATTCCAAGATTGGCAGTATCTTCTCTTCTCTGTTGAACTTTTAAAGGTAGCCTATTCTATTACCCCCAGAATAGAATAGAATAGAAAATAGAAGAATAGAATAGAATAGAATAGAATAGAATAGAATAGAATAGAATAGAATAGAATAGAATAGAATAGAATAGAATAGAATAGAATAGAATAGAATAATAGAATAGAAAATAGAATAGAATAGAATAGAATTAGAATTAGAATAGAATAGAAAATAGAAATAGGAATAGAATAGAATAGAATAGACTAGACTAGAATAGAATAGAATAGAATAGAATAATAGAATAGAAAATAAAATAGAATAGAATTAGAATAGAATAGAAAATAGAATAGAAAATAGAAATAGAAATAGAATAGAATAGAATAGAATAGAATAGAATAGAATACCGAATACCGTAGAATAATAGAATAGAATTAGAATAGAATAGAAAATAGAATAGAATAGAATAGAAAATAGAATAGAATTAGAATAGAATTAGAATAGTATAGTATAGAATAGAATAGAATAGAATAGAATAGAATAGAATAGAATAGAATAGAATAGAATAGAATAGAATAGAATAGAATAGAATAGAATAGAATTCTTTATTGGCCAAGTGTGATTGGAACACACAAGGAATTTGTCTTTCGTGCATATGCTCTCAGTGTACATAAAAAGACAAGATGGCACGCCGGTGCTGACACAAGATACATTCGTCAAGAATCATAAGGCACAACACTTGACAACATGACAACACACAGTCATAGGGTACAAATAAGCAATCCAATCATACTGGGAAACAATCAATATAAATCGTAAGGATACAAGCAACAAGTTACAGTCATACAGTCATAAGTGGGAGGAGATGGGTGATAGGAACGATGAGAAAAACTAATAGTAATAGTAATGCAGCCTTAGTGAATAGTTTGACAGTGGTGAGAGAATTATTTGTTTAGCAGAGTGATGGCATTCAGGGAAAAACTGTTCTTGTGTCTAGTTGTCTTGGTGTGCAGTGCTCTATAGTGTCGTTTTGAGGGTAGGAGTTGAAACAATTTATGTCCAGGATGCGAGGGGTCAGTAAATATTTTTACAGCCCTCTTTTTGACTTGTGCAGTGTACAGGTCCTCAATGGAAGGCAGGTTGGCAGTAATTGTTTTTTCTGCAGTTCTGATTATCCTCTGAAGTCTCTGTCTGTCTTGTCGGGTTGCAGAACCAAACCAGACAGTTATAGAGGTGCAGATGAGAAACCTGTATGGCATTTTGGAGATGTCTCACCTTTGTGCCTATGGGTATGGACAGCCTTCTCTTGGGCCTCTGTTCTGCATGCTGCCTCTTTTTCACAGGTGATGTTCCTTCAAAGGAAGGATCAAGTGATCATGACCATTGAACTTTTGGACACAGAAGAGACTCAGACTGAAGACCCCATGGAAGTCCAGGTAACTCTAACCTCGTTCCCCTCCCTCAAAGACGAACTTGACCTCCTGTTCTTTAGAGCCAGGGTCTTCAACCTTGGCAACTTTAAGACTTGTGGACTTCAACTCCCAGAATTCCTCAGCCAGCAAAGCTGGATGAGGAACTCTGGGAGTTGAAGTCCACAAGTCTTAAAAGTTGCCAAGGTTGGAGACCCCTGCGCTTAGAGAATGCATGGGACAAAACATTTCCAGGAAGGCAGAAAGGGATGTTTTGCATCAGACTTCCTGTATCGGAGAAGAGAATGACTTGCTGCCTTATCTGTCTCCTTTAGCATTTGACTAATTATGTAGAGCAGTATGTTGGAGTGGAAGGGACCCCGAGCAGTCAGAACGAAGGCTTCCTCTTAAAGCCGGTCTTTCTGCAGAGGTGAGTTGCTCTTTTCCATCCATTGTTTTCCATCCTCCTCCATTCTGCTGTTAGTTACCATATTTTTCCATCTATAAGACGCCCCCATGTATAGGACGCCCCCCCCCCCACCTTTCTTACCCAAAATTCGGAAATCAATATTTTAAACATTAAATAGAAGACATTTATTTTGCAAGGTAAGATATTCGCTTACCGGTACCAGTATTTATTTATTTTTTTGTTTTCTGACATTTTTATGGGCTCAGAACGCTCTGACATTACTGCTCCCTGTCGCATCTGGGCACTGGCTACACGCTCTCCGCAGCATCAGCTGACGTCAGTTACATAAGGCTCATGATTTAAGGAAACCTGTTAGCTTGTCTCTGCAATCGGAAGTTTTGTTCATGAGGCTAGTTTGCATAGATAAGGTATCGGCAGTCTTGCAACCACGGTTCTCCTCTTGCCCACCCACCCATGTATAAGACGCCCCTCCATTTTTAGGTAAATATTTTAAAGAAAAAGTACCGTCTTGTATATGGAAAAATATGGTAATCTGTGCTAATCAGAAACACGAAATAGCAATAGCACTTAGACTTATATACCGCTTCATAGTGCTTTACAGCAATCTCTAAGCGGTTTACAGGGTCAGCATATTTACCCCCAACAATCTGGGTCCTCATTTTACCGACCTCAGAAGGATGGAAGGCTGAGTCAACCTTGAGCCTGGTGAGATTTGAACAGCTGAACTGCTGAACTAACAGTCACTGAAGTAGGTTGCAGTGCTGCACTCTAACCACTGCGCCACCTCGGCTCTTCAAAACGAAAAAATGACCCTTGGTGGAATGATGAAGCGAAGAATGCTACAAGAGAGGAAAAAAGTATTTAAGTGAATGATTGCTGCAAAAACTTAGGATGAGTGGATTTCAAATCCCAGAATTTGCCAGCCAGCCAGCCAGCCAAGTTTGAGAAACTGGTTTAGGGGAAGCATTATAAAGTGAATCTGCTTAAAATTTTGATGAATAGGACTTAGATGAAGTTTTGGCTGTCATACTACTACAGGATTACAGATACCGCTAAAGAATTCACACACTTTGTAGTGGGTAATTTGTACTCCGATGACAGGAGTGAGTGTATGTTTCAAAAATTAAAAACAGCTTTGTAAAAGGGCATGGTTCTGCCCCACTTCGTTATAGGGAAGTGAAAGTTGAGAATGTCAAAAGAGACAGAATGCAGCGGGAATGGGGTCTTGAAAAGGTGTGCCTGGTAAAACAAGGAGAAAGACTGAGGGTAAACGGTAAAGACTGAGGAGGTGCGGTTCATTATTTTGGCGTAAACTAGATTCAGCTGTATTTTTCTAATCTCGTGCCTTTAATTTCCTTGGCGTCTTTTCTCACCTTTTGCATCACATTGCTTACTCTGGAAATGAATAGGATGATGAGTCTGTGTGTGTCACGTGGTGAATATTGCCAGTTGTATGTATATCCAGGGTGATGCATCCCTATTCTAATATTATGGTACATTCCATTACAAGCAGGGCACGTGATGTGATCTACTGCGCATGTGTGCATTCCTGATTCTCCATTATTCACTTGTGGTTTGGCTCTGACCGGAACGGTCGCATTTAATTAGCAAGAATGTAACTATTCAGAATTTATTGTTTTTGTACCGAAATAAATATTTTCTATTAGACTTTTAATCTCGGTTTCATTTCTAACTGTCTGGATTCCAAGAAAAGATCCACATCGCCTCTGTGAGATTTATTCTCACCTTAACAGTGTGCGCATAGTTTCAGACCATAACAGTGTTTTCTACCTTACTCTTTAAAAGTATGGCTTGCATTTTAGCTGAAGGCGATCAGAATTCCCCTGTATGGTAATGGAGCCTGCCCATTATGGTCATAAATTGTGAGGGCCGTAAAGTGAGTCATCACGTGAGACTGATACAATTTTACGACCTTTTTTGTGGTGGTCACTAAGCAAGCCCATCGTTTGCTATAGGGCATTTTTGCCGAACTTTGGAAGTAAACACTGATTTTTGGCAAAAGTATCACGAAACACAGTCATGTAAACACAGGATGCTGCAAACAGCCATAAATCCCAAGCACCCAAAATGCGGTTATGTGACCGTGGGACGGGCCAGCTGTTGGAACTTTGTAATCAGGGCATAAGTCCCTTTTGGGAGATCTCTTGTAACGTCAAAGGATCCTAAGCAATCAGCCATAAATCAAGGACTGTCTGTTTCAGAGAGATTTGAAGAAAAGTGATTGGGGTACCACTTTCCCCCTGCTGCCTCCTTTCCCCAAAGTAACCCGGGTTGAGGCCTCTCCTCTTTTCCCCTTTCAGGAACCTTGACAAATTCCGGCGATGGCAGTGCCAGCAGATCCAGGCCATGCGCGACAAAGCGAAAAGTTCCTGGAAGCAGCTGATCGGCGTGGAGAGTGCCTGCAACGTGGATTGCAAGTTCAAGTTGAACACACACAAGATGCTCTTCATCATGAACGCTGAAGATTACATGTACCGTCGGGGAGCGCTGTCTCGAGCCAAACAGGTGCACTTTCTGGAATGGCCCCCTCGGGTAGCAACCTGCTACAGCAGGGGTGTCAAATTCGATTTCATTGAGGGCCGCGTCAGAGTTGTGTTTAACCTCAGGGGCGTGGCCAGGGTGGGCGTGGCCAGCTCGATGTCACTCATGTCGGGGGCACCTGTGGTGGCCCGAGCGCTCTGCCAGCAAAAACGGGCTCCCGAGCTCCGTTTTTGGCTGCGCCAGCCTCCTGCAACCCTCTGCCAGAGAAAACGGCTCCATGTTCGCTGACAGAGGCACCACAGGCTAGTCCTTTGCTGTTTCCAGGGCGGTCCCGCGGACCAGATCTAAGTACCCCCCCGCGGGCCAGATCTGGTCCCGTGGGCCTTGAGTTTGACACCCCTGTGCTAGAGAGACTAAGGACTAAGGCTCCCAGATCACCCATGATCCCCTTTTCCCCATCTCTCTTGCAGGCAGCACCTCGAGTCTTACTGCGGCATCACCAGCGCTTTGAAGAGTGGCACCGGCGCTGGCTTGCAAGGCATGTCAACCGAGAAGGAGCCGAGATGGTCCAGGACTGGCTGATGGGTGATGAGGATGAGGACCTGCTGCCCTGCAAAACTACTTGCGAGACTGTCAGTATACACGGGGTGCCTGTCAGCCGCTATCACGTGCAGTACAGCCGCCAGCCCTCCTCACCCTGACTTCCAGACTGTCCGCCCTCCCACCTGCCCAACCCCCTCCCCACCCCTAAATTCCAGTGGCCCTCATGGACTTTTGCGAAGACAACATACGTATCACTGGTATTTATCCAACCAGCGTTTATCATTTGGGGTCCCATTTGAGGCTGCAATGATTTTCTTCCCCACCCTACCCCATGCAGCATGGGTGTGCTTGTCTGAGAAAGAATGGAACCTCAGCAGAATGGAGGCAGCTTGTGTTGCTCTCCTGTAAAGTGGGAGCTTTGAGCTTAGGCCAGGAGAGAGAGAGATTGAACTGTAGGAGGGAAGAGGTCAGGGGGCTAGAAGAGACAGGCCATTGCTCTTCGAGAAGTTCCAAAATTGTTTTCCCCAAAATTGGGGACGAGGTCTCCAAGAATCTACAACAGTGACCTATTTGTATCATTGAGCAGGAAACAAAATACCAAATGTGGAGACTTTGGCTTTCTCTCTCACTTTCCCCCCATGTTCTAATTCCATGGGCGGTATGGCTTGAGTCGCCAATATACCTTGTCACCTTCTTACTTAGAGAAGTGATCCAAGTGGATGCCGCACCATGGACAACCAGGGCTTTTACCCCTTTGAAAATAGGAGAACCCAAGATTTCTTTAAGAACCACCAGTCCATGTTTTCCTGCGAAGAATTTAAGAGGTTCGGATTTGTATTCTCTCTCCACCAATCTCAAAACCCCTTTTTTTTAAAATCTAGTCTTAAAACTTGGCCTGGATAAGATTCAAGGTGTATTCCCTTCCACACAGGCTCCGGTGTGTTCACTTACCTATGCCATCCTAGATTCTCACTTGTGTGCTTCTTATGGCAACAAGATTTGCAGGATCCCATCTCTGGATACGAAGTGCATGTCCAGAGATGCCGGACTGTTCAGTGGAAAGACACTCCTCCTCCCGATGTAGGATTTGGGGGTTTTGTGCCGAATCTCTGGGTCTCCCAATTAGGGGTTACTGCCCTCCCCTGCTTCCAGAAAGTCCTTGGTGCCTGGGGGTCTCTTCGACTTGCGAAATATGCGGTTGTATCCCCCCTCTCTTCTCTCATTCCCCTTGCGGCCAAGGGAGGGGATGCATATTCAGAAGTCCCATGTCTACCACCTTTGTCTCCAGCAGCTTCTTCTCCCAGAGATTTAATTGTGTCTTCTCATGCTCTACCTGGGCAGAGATGATTGCCTGTGCCAAATTCTGTTACGAAACTACTACTAAATGGTAGCTTGTGGCTTAATGTGTGTTTGATTGGGGGTGGGGGTGGGGCATCGTGAAGTTTGAGAATTTTATCCCCTTCTAGACCACCCTCCTCCCTCTCCTCTTTCTCCTCAAACTTTTTCAAAGCCATCTTTACACATCCTTTTATAAATCAATTAATTTATAATCTGAGTGGACAAAGCAAGACTCTCTCCTTTGTATCCTTCTCATCGCTCAGTGTGGTGTTAGCAAGGGCTACAAATGAAACCAACAGAGACCTGTCAATAGTCGGAAGAGAAGACAAGACAATAATTCTTCGGTTTTTCTGAAGGATCTCTTGCTTTTTTTAAAAAAAAATTGGTTTTGGCTTGTATTTGCTTTGCAATTCTTTAAATGTAGTTTTTAAAAAAATATTTATTTGCACATCAAGTAAAATAAAATATTGATTTTAAAATGCAACGATTCCCTCGTTTCTCGATTCTTGGATGGCTTCAGAGTGCTTGACAAAGCCCTTAGGAGCAGCTCTTCAGAGCATTTGAAAAGCTACAAACAAATGTTTGTGTTCTGTCCTCACGGGTATGCCCCCAAAATAAGATGCACAAGAAGGAATTGGAAACAATATTGTTTTACTGCAAATAAATTCTTAGCCAGAGTTGAATCTTTTGAAAAGAATATCAGTCATTCACAAAGTCTTTCCAGTATTTGGCTAGAGTCTCAGAGAGCAATTAAGGAGCGTCATCTCACCTCATGGAGGTTTTGGCGGAAATCCAAACTCTCATTAATCCAGGAAAAATGTTAACTGTTGATAATCCGAGCTACAGATACAAGAACAAAATGCTGAAACCACAAAACGGGGTTGTTCTCTGCAACGAAGCCCCTCGTGACAGACCCTTAAATACCCTCAGGGTGTGGTCAAGCCCTGCATTACTACTCACAAAGAAGCCTCCTCCTGATTAGCCATTCATGTCTCTTTGAGAACCTGCGTGCTCTGCCATCCAGAAGAGGCTCCTCCTCTTCTCCTGAGTCACTAATCTCAGGAGATGCATCAGGTTCTAATTGTTCGCCAGCCTCTGACCCCACGTCCTCTTCACTCTCCGTCTCTGGTGCCAGGAACACCGGTCTTCTGTACTGCACCCTCACTACCTCCGAATCCTCGGGATCGGCTGCTAATTGCCCTGGACTCTACCTGGCCACAACAGTTTGTGGCCGGGATATATAACCTGTTTGAATATTCAGGGAGAGGCAGCTATTTGTGAAACAGAAGATTCTCATCTTTACAGACGAGACATAACAAATCTGGGACTTAGATGTAACGTTCTCAATGAAGTTACAGGTAGTCCTCTTCTTATGACCATAATTGAGCCTGCAACTACGGTTGTAAGTCATGACAATGTGATTTTATGTTTTTTTTTTGCAGCCTATTATTAAGCGAACGCCATGGTGGTTAAGCAAACCCATTGTTAACACTGCAATGTTTTTTGGCTGGAAAGCAGAAGTAAATACTGCTTTCCCAGCAGAAATGTCATAAACCACAGTCACGTGACTGTGGAACATCGCAAATGGCCACAAATGCAAGCCAGTTGCTGAGTGCCCAAAATATCATCACATGACGGGGGAGGCACAGCCATCAGAACCTGGGTAGTAGATGGGAAACAAGATGGAAGGTCACTCCATTGTGGACAGAATGTCTGGGAATACTTCATGATTTGTACTTGTCGTCGGTGTGTGTGTGTGCAGCACGGTGGCTCAGTTATTAAGATGCTGGGTTTGTTAGTTGGAAAGCTGACAGTGCAAGGAGAAACAGGAGAAAAATGCTGAATAGTGTTGATGTAGACTAGTTTCATGCCCTTTTATTTTTTTTCTCTAAGACCTTTAATTTCATGGGCATAGCATTTAGTACTACTCTCATATTACTTAACTCTACTTAACCCAAAAGGGAGTACCACAATTGGTATGTATCTAGGTAGTTATCTGAAGCTTCTAGGGACTAGGGTACCCCTAAGCCAATGCCATTGACTACCAAAATTAAATTGCAAAAATACCAGAAGTCAAATCTTAAGATCTCAGTGAAACCTCATAAGATGTTGGCCATTTTTAAAGCAGCTCTACCCTTGTTATTTCTCTTTCTTTGGGTCATCTATCACATCTGCAATGGTGCCTATCCAATGGCAATGTGCTAGGTCTCTGCAGCTGCCAAAAAGGCTAATGTGGTCCTAGGTTGAATCAACAAAGGGATAGTTTCAAGATGACATGAAGTGATAGTACCACTTCATGCTGTACTGGTAAGGCCATGTTTGGAACACTGCATCCAATTCTGGTCACTGCGATACAAAAAAGATATTGGCATCCTAGAGAGTGTGCAGAGAGCAACAAAGATGATAAGGAGTCTGGAGGCTAAATCATGATGAACGATTGAGGGAACTAGGTATGTCTAGTCTAATGAAGAGAAGAACTAGGGATGGTATGTTAGAAGTCTTCCAGTGTTTTAGGGCAGGGGTGTCAAATTGGCAGCCTGCAGACCGGATGAGTCACGCGCAGGCCATGCCCGCCCCAGCTCTGCAAAGGCAACAAATTTTGAGATATGTCACGTGACATCAATGTGACGTGGCAAGTTTGACACTTGTGCTTTAGGGGCTGTCACAAAGAGGGAGTCAACTTATTCTCCAAAGTACATGAGGGCAAATGCTTTGAAAATGTTCTGCCCCAGCTAAGAACGTAGCAAACCCACAGTTTGTTCAAACTTATTTTAATCAATAACCGACTACTAATAACTGTCTTAGTAGAGGTCACACACATGCACGCACCTAATGGCAGTCTTTGCTTGGCTCAGGTGCCAGCCGCACAGGCCGCTGGCGCATCACCAAGTCGGTCTCCTCTCGAACGGGATCTGCTATCAGAGGCACAGGCTGCTGGCGGGCCACAACAGAAAAATAACTTGACTCCCTCTTTGTGAAGCCCTGAGGGCAAGACAAGAAGTAATGGGTGAAAGAACATTAAAGAGAGATCCAACTTAGAACTAATGAGAAATTTCCTGACAGAACAATTAATCAATGAAACGGTTTGCCTCCAAAAGTTGTGCGGGCTCCAACACTGGAGGTTTTCAAGAAGGCACTGGACAGCCGTTTGTCTGGAATGCTATGGGATCTCCTGCTTTAACGGGGAGTTGAACTAGAAGACCTCCAAGGTCCCTTCCAACTCTGTTATTCTATGTTCTAACTCCACAAGCAGGAAGTTCCATGCTCACATCATGCTTCTCTCCTCCCCCTTGGCCATGTTTTTGTAGTTGTGCTATTTTGCAGATGGATGGAGCTGAGGCAGGCCCTATCTGCACAGGGATATCCTGTGTTGCCTTCTCCTTCGGCCCACCATGACGTTATTTCCTGACAGTTATCAGGAGAAGCAGAGGATATTGCAGGGGCCATCAGAATGTTTGTATACGTCAAAGACTTCTTAAGTGACCTTGAGTAAACAGTGGGGAGGTTGTGGACGGCAAAAGGTCAGGTTGGTGGGAAGCCTATTTTCAAAGATTAAGAAGCCCACTCCTTTTTCAGCAAAGACTCATTTTTGGTTTGGAAAACTCAAAAGTCATACCTGGTCCTCTGTATTTATTTTGAGGCTCCACAGACCTGAAGCCTTGACAAGAAAGGTGGCAGAGTAGGTACAGATAACAGAGAAGAATCTCTGGGAAAATAAATGGCTTTCCTGGACTGCTAGCCACTTTATGCTTTTATGGCTAAATGAGTTAGATGCAGTGGGTCGCCTTCATTATGGGGCAATCCCTTGAGGCATACCAGACCAATCCTGGTTTGGGACTTCCCTCCTCTCTTTTAACTTCTGTAAGGGACAGGATTATGTCACTGAGACATGTACTTCCTCCCTGACATGTCTTGCTGTAAAAGAAAGCTCCCCCTCCAACCACTCCCAGAAGAGGCGGGTAGGAAGAATATGATGTTCTCTGAAGTTAAGAGCCTGTCAAGGCAGGAAATGGGATGTTGCCTGACTCCTACACAGCACAGTGAACCACTCTTGCTGACAACACACAGGATGTCACTGGGCAACACTGGGACGAGGGGATACTTCTTGCCACTACTGGTTGTGTGCTGCTGGAAGGTGGCGGCTGCAGGAGTTGCTGATTATGATGGTAAGAAGGCAAACCTCCCCAACCCCTTTTAGCTTGCAAGAGCCTGAAGGGCAAGACAGAACCTTTGGAGCAGGACCAACTGGCCTGAGGAACCAAGCGGTTGGGGTGATGGTTGTGGAGATTTGATTGTTTCAGGGTTTTAAAATTTTCATTAAGGACCCTTCCAGACTTCTGTTAAAGATAACATCCAGTTGTGCCACAGCTCTCTTTAGGATGCCTCAAGTGAAAAGTAGATGGCCGGGCATTTTTTCCCCCTCCTTAAGGAATTGCATTGTTTATGGGAGGACTTTTCGAAGTCCAGAATCCTAGAATTCTGTGCGATCTCTATAGGGTTCCATGAAATGCTAAGAACAAAAAGGTTTTTCCATTCAAACAAAGCATATTTTCTATCACTAGAGCTTTACTTCCTCATGAGGGCTTTCAAGGCACTCATTCTGTGCCTTGAAAAGTCCAGAAACCCTTGATTAATAGCCTAGGTGGAGAGCCTACAGTCTTGTAGATCTTGCAGCCGTGTAGCTACTTGCAGCTCAGAAATATCAAATGTGGCAGAGATTTCCTGCCCCTTTGACAGCGGGCCAGACAGTTCTAGATTTGCAGCCACCAAAGTCTTCCTGGATCTTGACACTAAAAAAAAAGGCATGCTAAGACACTGTAATTCTCTAAAATGTGAAAGCAAGCCAATATTTTGCATGCTGTGTTGCTGTCATCATTAGCTATTCGTCCTACTTCCTTTGGAGGCTGGAGAAAAAGTAAAAAGCATCCCTTAGAAAAGAAATTGTCAGAATGATTGCAGTCAAGAGCCACCAGAATTCAAAGGAAAGTTTAGGAGAGGAAAATTCTTGCTTCGGTTATTTGCAAGCTTATTTTGCTGGCATGAGCTTCTTCCCTAGCTCTGATATACAAAACGCAGTTGGCTAATGAAATATACACAGCTAGTTGAAGAGCCATTTCCTGTTGCTTTAATGGATCCAATGGGGGAGTTCTTGTATTGTTAGTTTTATGGCATTCAACATTATTATAAATTACTTCTGCAAATTTCATGAAGCTAAGATGGGGAGACAAGTGCTGTGTAGAAAAACAAAGGGTGGATAATGGGTGCAGTCAAAATCAGCAGGATGAAAACAAACATTAGGAAGTCTTCAGAACAAGAAAGAATACAGATAAGGAGGAGAAATAAGTCCTAGTTTTGTATGAAAAGAATTAAGACTCCCCTAAATTTATCAAAAAGATGTGAGCCATCAATGTGACATGATCGTTTAAAAAATGCACTTGGAATAATGCCACATTTTAAAGACTATCTAGAATATGATTGGCACCATAGTCAGGAAAGAAAGGAAACCTTACGGGGGGGGGGAGAAAGTGTTTTTAAAAGCTGCATATTTTAGGTTGGAAAAACAAATTAAAGCAGTACAATAACAATCTTCAAACATTTGAAGGACTGCCAAACAAGCAGATGTCATCTGAATAATACGAGAAACATCCTAGTAGTATAAACAAGTGGACAGGAGCAATCTGAACACTTCATACGCCATACAATAGTTAAGCAGAATCTAGATTGGTCTCAGGGGTGCTGCACAGTGACTGCAAGATCTTTCCCATCGATTCTATGAGTCAAAGGAGAGGAGACAGTTTGGTGTAGTGGTTAAGGCACGAGATTAGAAACTAGGAGACTGCTAACTCTGTGACCTTCTCTCTCAGCCCTAGGAAGCAGGCATGGGCAAACCAATTCTCAAACTCTTATTTATTTATTTATTTATTTATTTATTTATTTATTTATTTATTTATTTATTTATTTATTTGTTTGTTTGTTTGTTTGTTTGTTTGTTTGTTTGTTTGTTTGTTTGTGAGATTTATATACCGCCTCACAGTGCAAGCACTCTCTTAGCGGTTTACACCAGTAAGCAATGTATATTTATATTGCCCCCAACAATCTGGGTCCTCATTTTACCTACCTCGGAAGGATGGAAGGCTGAGTCAACCTTGAGCTGGTGACATTTGAACCGCTGACCTGCGGATCAGTGTCAGTTAAAGTGGCCTGCAGTACCTGCCTCTAACCGCTACGCCACCTCGGCTCTTAAGTTTTCTTACCAAGAAAACTGCAGTCCAGGCAGTCTCAGGAATCAAAAACGGAAAAAAAGGCTCACACAGCCCCTCCCCCCAAAAGGGGGGGAGAAGGGAGGTACACCTACAAGGGACTTGTTTTTTTTAAACTAGATGGAGTGAAGGCTGGAGGTGGACTGGGGACTCATAATTAGAATCACTGACTGGATTCCTTCTATTGTTAGATTATAGTTTCAATGGAACGGATGAGAATCAACCAGAGCAACAGAGTGGCCTGTGCCCTCGCGGCATCCCAGGAGAGAGAGTTACTGAGAACAACACTACTTTCTTGCGTATCTCGAAAGATTCCCGTGGTTCACTCGATGGCACGCTCACCGTCATAGTCCTCCCATCTTTTTACACCCTTATCTTCCTCATTGGACTCCCTGCCAATGCTCTGGCACTCTGGGTGCTCACCACACGGGTGGAGAAACTGCCCTCCACCGTTTTCCTGATAAATTTAGCAACTGCTGATCTCTTATTATGCCTGCTGCTTCCTCTGAAGATCTCTTACTACTTCTTGGGCAACCACTGGCCCTTTGGGGAGGCCATGTGCCGCTTTACCACTATGGCCTTCTACGGTAACATGTACTGCTCCATTATTTTGCTTGCCTGCATCAGCATGGACCGCTACCTTGCTGTAGCCCACCCGTTCTTTGCCCGTTCCTTCCGCAGCTCTGCCTTTGCCATGGGCACTTGTGCTGTAGTCTGGGTGGTGGCTGTCCTCTTCACCCTGCCTCTGACTCTCTCCCGCCAGTCCTTCCCACTCTATAGGACGAAGCAGACTCTATGCCATGACGCCCTACCATGGCAATGGGAAGAGAACTATTACTACTATTACTTCATCATCCTCGTTGCCTGTGGCTTCCTGGCTCCTCTCCTCATCATGGTGTTCAGCTGTGGGGTTACACTCCGGGTTTTGTTGGGCAGCGGTGAAAAGTATGCTTTGGCTGCCAAGCTGACAGCCCTCATGCTTATCTCAGTCGTGGCCTTTTATAGCCCAAGCCATATCCTGTTACTCCTCGACTACTCCCGCTCCTGCCTCAGGAAGGACGGGAGGTTCTACGTGGCCTACATGGCCAGCCTAGCCTTGAGCACCTGCAATAGCTGCGTCGACCCCTTCATTTACTATTATGTCTCGGAAGAATTCAGGTTAAATGTGAAGAGGAGACTCTTTGGTCACCGGAAGGATTCTGCTGTGTCCGTGAAAACCTCAAAAACCTTCCATCACTCCCAGTGTCCTGGGTGAAGGAGAAACTGTCTTCACTGTTCTTTGAAAGAAAGGAAAGCAGAAAGGGGGCCTGGCTGGGGCTTTTCATGGTCTTTCTTATCAAGATTTTTTTTTTTGAGGAAGAAGCTAACGGTCAATTTGTTCTTGGAGTTCTTAAAACAATATATCTGGATAAAATCTTCCCAATCTCAGCTCCATTCCAACTTCCAAGATGCCTAATTATGTTCCTCATTAATTCTGAAGTCTTGTGTAGCAGATAGTTCTTCCCTTTATTTTGTGGCTTAATTGTATGGATTTGGGAAAGTCCAAGTACGTCTCTAATAAATGGATTTGAAGAAAACTTCCCAAAAATAAGTTTGTTGCTGATTGAGTCTTCATTAATCTCATGCTTTCTGTTCCTGGATCTCCCTCAGACCCCTACTCCCAAATTATTACCTCAGGAAGAAACCAAAAGGAGTCACAACTGTTTTAAAAATCGATTTTTAATAAAATATTTTATCAATATCTAAATCAAACTTCTTCTCCCATCCCACCCAACCCCTGGATGCTTCGATTCACTAAAGGGTTGTGCTGAACCATAAAAGCAAACTGTACCCCTGTAATGCCTAAGCAAGTGGGGAACAGGCTGTTCTACTAAGCACTTGGAACAGTGTTTCTCAACCTTGGCAGTTTGAAGATGTGTGGACTTCAACTCCCAGAATTTCCCAGCCAGCGTTGCTGGCTGTGGAATTCTGGGAGTTGAAGTCCACACATCTTCAAACTGCCAAGGTTGAGAAACACTGACTTGGAATGAACAAACAGGTTATCTGCCTAGATGTACAGTGGGCAAGAACAGATAAGCCCAATGAGCAGAGATAAAAAAACATGTCAAGATTGGGATCACCACGTCAGCCTGGTTCCATTTGACGATAATTTGGGGTAAATAAAAATGTTCATTTTACAATAAATATTGGGTACAGCATATAGTTTTGCATATGGTTCATCAAGGCTGGCATATCTGCATTGCAGAAGAACTGGGGCTGGCAGTAGCAGTAGTACTTGAACTTCAATTCCCTTAGAAAATATTCTCTGACCCTCCTTCAAATTTATAAATAGCTTATTTTGCCATCACTCATGGATGACGTAAAACAGGAGGGGAAGCTGTAGCCTCAGATGTTTGCAAACTACAAATCCTAGAATTCATCCGCTCTGGCCAAGTTGGCTGGGAGTGCAGAGTTTGTAATTAGCAACATCTGGAAAGCTACATGTTTACCATCCATGGTTGAGAAGTTTAGAGGGGGAAGAAAGTAAAAGTGGACCAGCTCCAGTGCTCTGGAAAATATGAGGTGGGCGCATGCTTTTCTTTCCATACAATGGAGGAAGGATAACCGGGAAGGGAAGTTAAGGTGAGACTGGAAAGCCAATTCCTATCCCACCAACACCAACCTTTGACCAGAGGAAACTTCATGTGTCCAAGCTCTTCTTCCACCCTCCAGGCTAAGGGGGTGGTGGGTGGGGTGGGGTGACAGAGGGGTGCAGTAATATGAGGCACAAAATAAATGACCTGGAACTCTTGTGCTTTGGTTGCAATGGGGTTGCCTGGGTCATAGAGATCAACGGTGCCATCCTTTCTCCAACTAGGGCAGAGTTGGTTGGAAGACAAGAGTCAATTTGAATGATGGTCCTCTGGGGATGAGCAACTCCAAAAGAGGGTCTGGATTCCAGCTTGCCCTACGTAGCTTGTGCAACACAAGTGGGAAAGCGGCAAGGAGGCTACCATGGAGAGCCATGGGAAGGGCAAGACAGAGTTCCATCTTCCTTTGTCAGCAAGACACAGAACAATAAAACGGCCTGCATCCCTTGTGGAGTTGGCTCTGTTAGACCGAAAGGAAGGAAGCTTTCTACAGAAAAAAATAGGAAACACGAAAGGAGGAAAAAGAGAAAACTGTGAGGTGGAGAGGGAGCAGAGAGCTACCAGGCTTCCTACCCCAGGGCCACATTGAACCTCTCACCATTCACTTCCCAGTGATCACAGCAGCTCCCGGGTATCTGCCGTTATCTTGCGCCTCTGTGCCGCTTGCTGTTGTCAGTTCAAAAGCGTCTCCTTCAGAAGTGTAAGGGTCTGCGTCATATTCATAGGAGTAGTAGGAGAAGTCCAACTGAAGGGTGGGACTTTCATCTGTGAGGTACATTAAAAGGAGGTTCAAGAAAATGGGGGAAAAGTAGATTAAGTTCAGGGGGGAGGCAGCAGTTTCTAATTCCAATCAACCCTCGATTTCTCTGCATCATTAAGAGACACCCCTAAACCACAGTAATCTAAAGAGAGAGAGAGAGAGTTTTCTCACTGGCTTATTACTCACAACACCACAAACATTTCTTGATCACAGAGGTTGATTTCCTCCCTGGCTCTTGACTTCATCTTGCCACAGCCCAAGAATAAGATAAGCTCAGCATCCGTACCCAAATTGGTGTCAAAGTAAGGCCTCCCACCTTGTTCCAACGCCATGTACAGGTAGTAGCAATAGCAATAGCACTTAGACTTATATACCGCTTCATAGTGCTTTACAGCCCTCTCTAAGTGGTTTACAGAGTTCAGTATATTGCCCCCAACAATCTGGGTCCTCATTTTACCCACCTCGGAAGGATGGAAGGCTGAGTCAACCTTGAGCCTGGTGAGATTTGAACAGCTGAACTGCTGAACTAGCAATCAGCTGAAGGTTGCAGTGCTGCTATTAACCACTGCACCACCTCGGCTCATAGTCCTCGACTTACAATCACAATTGAGCCCAAAATTTCTGTTTCTAAGCGAGACATTTGTTAAGTGAGTTTTGCTTCATTTTACGACCTTTCTTGACACAGTTGTTAACGGAATCCCTGCAGCTGTTTAGTTAGTCAGATGGTTGTTAAGTGAATCTGGCTTCCCCACTGACTTTGCTGGTCAGGTGGTCACACAAAGTGACCACATGGCCCCAGGACACTGCAACCGTCATAAATATGAACCAGTTGCCAAATGTCTACATTTTAATCACACGGCCGTAGGGATTCTGCAACGGTCATAAATGTGAAAAATGGTCATGTCGCTTTTTTCAGTGCCATTGTAACTTTGATCACTCACTAAACAAACTGTTGTAAGTTAAGGACTATCTGTAGTGATAGATTCCAGGTTGGTAGGAGGAGGAGCCACGGCGGAGATGGCGGAAGAAAATCTGGCTCCGCAAAACAGCTGACTGTTTCTCCGGCCGTTCGCTTGAAGGAGACTTTGCCCAGAGCTTTTTTGCACTCTGGAAGGACTGTGAACATATCTGGCACCAGTGGGTTGTGGCGAAACAACTAGCCACACACGGATAGTGCCGTTAGTCTCCTTCTCGTCTTCGACTGCAGAGACTGCCTCGGAGACCGCCGCCCATCTTGAAGCGGTAGGGACGTCGTGAGGGCCGGTTTTTAGGCCTGACGGTAGTTTTTGTCGATCAGGAGAATCCATCGCCTGAAGTGATTTGAGGGCGGATTTCCCACCACCGGAGGGGGAGAAGGCGAGCTCGGACGACACGCCGGCTGTTTGGTTGGTCAGGAGCTCGGCTGACAGTGGAATCTCCCCAGAGGTTATTGAGAGAGGCTGGGATCAACTTCCCAAACGCGGCAAGGAAGATCGAGGTCGTTTTTGGGAGAGAGCCTTTTCCAATCGAACGTCTCTATACTGACGATAAATTGACAGACTGCACAGCACTTTGAGCTAGTCCTTCGACTGTGAGGGAAATCTGCGACTGCCAGGTCCCCAAAGCCGACCGCGGAGATTGCGGCCGCCATTAATTGCTCAGTGGCAAAGCGGTGGCTTGTGTTACTCTGGGGAATGTTTATTGAAGGCTTGCACCACCAGCACCTTTTTTGAGCTTGCTAACATCGCGACTGCTGGGGGGGGGGTTATTTTGTTATCTTGTTTTACAACCCCAATTGTTACATTAACCCCCATAGCCGCCATTTACTCCTAGGGAGACTGTTAGACTCTGAGGCGATAATAATTATTGTGGCCCCTTTCCATCTTCTGCCTCTCTACTTTTGTGGATGTCTCTGGCCATTTGAAGATCATTACGACCGGGACGAAGATGTGGCGGATTATTGGGGCTACTGCGATGATTAGCATTTTCTCCTGGCTTTTGCACTTTTTGCGGGGGATCCCCCCCTCAGGTAGAACTCGATCTTATACCAAGGGGAGAGGGATTTTGGACTCCCAAAAACAGCTGAATAGGGAAGACTGCTCTTTGCCCCCCGGATTATCGATTCCCGGACTCCGATTATTATTATTACTATTCTATGAAGGAGGACAAATACACACTAACTCTGAGAACTGGAGACTCTGTCATCTGTTAAAGTCTCATATAAAGATCGCAAAGGTGCTGTGCGATAAAGGACAGAACAGTTACGAGACCGGGGTAACGGCAGGGATCCGTTTTATATTACACCCTCATTTGATGGTGTCTCCTCTTTGTCTTAAACTTGTAAATCTACCTCCGATATGTTGTGTGGGTGCATGAGTGTATGATTCTTGGAGCATATGTGTAGACTGATTGATTGGTAGGAATGAGGAATGCGGGTGCTTGGGCCCCGGCCCCCTTTACTGAGTGTGAAAACAGAAGTGGAGGGGTTCTGGAGCCTGATCCCCGTTTTAGAGTGAGTGGTATGGATGGTTTGCCGGAAGAGAGGGAGACCAGTGGGGGTGGGGAGGGGATCTCTGGTACAAGGGGGAGCGGGAGTATTATGGTCATAACAGGGAGAGGTAGGTATGGCGGGAGCAGAGGGGTAGGCCGCTCTCGGGGAACGAGAACTCGCTGTCTCCAAGCGATTCCTTGTTCTGGCCCCTCAGGTTTGGTTCCATCTTGCTCAACCCGAGGTCCTGGTAACCAGGGATGTCAGGGCCCTGGGCTCAAGCTGCTACTGTTGAATGCCAGGTCAATTACCAACAAGGCCCCCCTTGTACGGGATTTAATCCTGGAAGAGGGGGCGGACCTGGCATGTATCACTGAGACCTGGCTAGGCCAGGAGGGGGGGGGTTCCCCTCTCCGAGATGTGCCCGGACGGGTTCTTAGTACAGCATCAGCCGCGACCCCAGGGAAGGGGTGGAGGAGTGGCAATTATAGCTCGCCAGAACCTTAATCCTCGAAGGAGCCCTGCCCCGGAGATTGTTGGGTGTGAGACGCTCCTTCTGAAGTTGGACTTAGGGGTCCAGGTGGGCCTTTTGTTAGCGTACCTGCCTCCTAGCTACGTTACAAAGGCCCTGCCTGTTCTGCTCGAGGCGGTAGCAGGGCTGGCGATTGAGTTCCCCAGGTTGATGGTGCTGGGGGACTTTAATTTGCCATCGCCCGGTGAAACCTCGGAGGCAGTTCAGGAGTTCATGGCTTCCATGACAACCATGAACCTGACCCAAGTAGTTCAGGGTCCGACTCATGAGGGAGGTCACACGCTTGACCTTGTGTTTCTCTCGGGGCAGTGGAGAGATGATCTGAGGCTGAGGGGTTTAGTCACAACACCCTTGTCGTGGTCAGATCATTTCCTTCTGAGGTTGGATTTCATGGCACCACTCCTCCACCGCAAGGAGGCGGGACCGACTAAGTGGTTCCGCCCCAGGCGCCTAATGGAATCTGAAGGATTTCAGAGGGAACTTGGGGAAATACCTGACTCCCTGGTACACGATTCATCTGAGGCTCTAGTTGCTGCTTGGAACCAGGCGGCAATGGGGGCCTTAGACCGGATTGCGCCTTTGCGGCCTCTCCGTGGCAGCGGATCCCGGAGGGCCCCTTGGTTTACTGAGGAGCTCCGGGAGATGAAGCGCCTAAAGAGACGCCTAGAGCGACGATGGAGAGCCAGTAAAGCTGAGTCTGACCGGACACTTTTAAGAACTTACATTAAGTCTTACTTAGTGGCGATAAGGGCGGCAAAATGCGCGTATTTTTCCGCTCTTATTGCGTCCGCCGACTCCCGCCCAGCCGCTCTGTTTAGGGTGACTCGCTCCCTCCTAGCCAAGGAGGGGGCTGAAGATCCCTTGCAGGGCAGAGCTGAGGAATTTTCCCAGTTTCTGGCGGATAAAGTCGTTCAGATTCGGACAGACCTGGACTCCATTTGGACAGGGCAAGCCGAGATGACAGGGGTGAGTCTTAGTCCTGTTATATGGGACGAGTTTGAACCTGTCACTCCTGAGGATGTGGACAAGGCCATAGGAGCGATGAGCGCCTCCACCTGTTTATTGGACCCGTGCCCCTCCTGGCTGGTTTCTGCCAGCAGGGAGGTGACACGCGGCTGGCTCCAGGCGGTTGTGATCGCTTCTTTGAGAGAGGGATCCATCCCACAGCCTTTAAAAGCTGCGGTGGTGAGGCCCCTCCTCAAGAAGCCTTCCCTGGACCCAGCGGATTTAAAGAACTTCCGTCCAGTCTCCAACTTACCCTTCTTGGGTAAGGTTGTTGAGAAGGTGGTTTCGCTCCAACTCCTGCGGCTATTGGAGGATACTGATTATCTGGATCCCTTTCAATCGGGTTTCAGGCGCGGCTACAGTACGGAGACTGCTTTGGTCGCGCTGATGGATGATCTCTGGCGAGCCCGGGATGGGGGTCATTCCTCCATCCTGGTGCTACTTGACCTCTCAGCGGCTTTCGATACCATTGACCATGGTATCCTTCTGCGTCGTCTTGGGGAGATGGGAGTGGGAGGCACTGTTTTACAGTGGTTCTCCTCCTATCTCTCTGACAGGACGCAGTCGGTGTTGACAGGAGGACAGAGGTCGGCCCCTAGGCCCCTGGTTTGCGGGGTGCCACAGGGCTCGGTCCTCTCGCCCATCCTGTTTAACATTTACATGAAACCGCTGGGTGAGATCATCCGACGACATGGGGTGAGGTATCAACAGTATGCTGACGATACCCAGTTATACATCTCCACCCCGTGTCAGTTCAGTGAAGCAGTTGATGTGATGTGCCGCTGCCTGGACGATGTGAGGGTCTGGATGGGAGTGAACAGACTCAGGCTCAACCCAGACAAGACTGAGTGGCTCTGGATATTGCCTCCCAAGGACTATGTCGACTGTCCCTCCTTGGTTCTCGGGGGAGAAAAATTGACTCCCTCAGAACAGGTTCGCAATTTGGGTGTCCTCCTAGATCCACAGCTAAAATTGGAGCAACATCTTTCAGCTGTGGCTAGGGGGACCTTTGCACAAATCCGTCTTGTGCACCAATTGCGACCTTACTTGGAGAGGGAGGCCTTGCTCACAGTCACTCATGCCCTTGTCACCTCACGGCTAGACTACTGTAACGCGCTCTACATGGGGCTACCCTCAAAGAGCATCCGGAGACTCCAGCTGGTACAGAATGCAGCTGCGCGTGCAGTAGTGGGTGTACCGAGATACACCCACGTAACACCTATCCTTCGCCAGCTGCATTGGCTACCAGTCAGCCTCCGGGTGCAATTTAAGGTGTTGGTCGCTACCTTTAAAGCCCTACATGGCTCAGGGCCAGGCTACCTGCGGGACCGCATCCTACCACATACCTCCCTAAGACCGGTTAGGTCCCACAGAGAGGGCCTCCTCCGGGTCCCGTCGGCCAAACAATGTCGGTTGGCGGGACCGCGGGGGAGGGCCTTCTCTGTGGGAGCCCCGTCCCTCTGGAACCAACTGCCACCAGAGATCCGGACCATCCCCACCCTACTGGCCTTCCGTAAAGCCTTAAAAACATGGCTCTTCCGGCAGATGGGGTGAATAGGACAACCAGATTCCCCCTGAATGTTGTGTTTATAATGTCTTCTTTTTAATTATATTTTTAATTTAAATTAATGACGATTGTTTTTTTAATGTACGCCTCTTATTCATGTTGTACGCCGCCCTGAGTCCCACGGGATTGGGCGGCCTATAAGAGCGTTTAAATAAAATAAATAAATAAAATAAATAAAATCTTTGCCAACCCCAACACTGACGCAGCCTAGGGACCGATTGTGGAAATGATCAGAGAAGCACCTATTGTGGGTTTCAGAATAATGTGGACATGGCCCCTCCTGTCTGTTCCCCAGATCAGAATGTTGCTTTTATCATCATTGGTGGGAGTTTTTGTCAAAAATAGAATGATAAATTATATATATAATATAGGATCAATATAGAAAGAGAAACCCTAATTAAAAGGTTTTGTGGGATCCTTGGTGCTCTCTGAGCTTGGTTGTTTTCTTGCAGATGTTTCATTACCAAACTAGGTAACATCATCAGTGCTAGCCAATAATATTACCTAGTTTGGTAATGAAATGTCTGCAAGAAAACAACCAAGCTCAGAGAGCAACAAAGACCCCTCATTTCAATCCTGAGCTACAAATATTCTCGTCTATTGATAAAAGGGTTTTCTTGAGTCCATCCCCCGAGAATCACTGTCAGTAATGACTTTTTGTTCATGATTTATACTTTTCTTTCAATTTGTGTTATGACAAAATGGAGTCTATAAAGAGGAGATGTATGCAGATCTTTCCTCACAGATCAGTTAAGTTGCTGTCCATTATCCTTGAGCTGCAAAAGACTATACCAGTGATGGCGAACCTTTTTTGGTTCGCGTGCCAAAAGGGGGGGGAATGTGGGGGATCACGTGTGTGCGTGCCCACACTCATAATTCCATGCACCCCCGCACATGCACGCATGAGCCCCCTGCTCCCAGCATGCAATGGCACACCCATTTTTCGCTCTCCCCAGGCTCCAGAGCCTTCCTAGGAGCCTGGGGAGGGCGAAAACAGCTTTCCCCACCCCCTCTGGAGACTGGAAACAGCCTGTTTCCCGACTCCCAGTGGGCCCAGAAGGCCCGAAAATCAGCCGGCTGGTGCACACATGCACGCCAGACCTGAGCTCGCGTGCCCACCGATATGGCTCCGCGTGCCACTTGTGGCACCCGTGCCATAGGTTCGCCATCACTGGACTATACACTGTATTTTTGGGAGTATAAGATGCACCTTTCCCCCCTCCCCAAAAAAGGCTGAAAATTTGGGTGCGTCTTATACTCCACATGTAGCTTTTTCTAAGCTTTTCTCCCAAGCCCTAACGAGGTGCTAACGATCTTCCCGGCAATTCCCGGCTTGCAGGCTTGTTTTCATTGCTACTCTCGCCGAAGGAGGTTTTTTCCAGCCCTAAGTCTTTGCAGGCTTTTTTTCATTGCTACTCGCTCTGAATAAGGTTTTTTTAAGCCCTAACCAGGGGATAAAATAATGTGCTGAAGCTGACCAGACTAATGACGCTAGCCAGATGAATACCTGGTAGGCAGATTTTTTCCCCTATTTTCCTCCCCCAAAACTAAGGTGTGTCTTATACTCCACTGCATCTTGTACTCTGAAAAATACGGCCCACTGCCAAACCGTATGTTGCCACGCTTGTTATCAGAAGTCGCATCCAGATTTTAGAAGTGTAGGCATGATATGCAAAACTGTTTGAGTAAACCTGTCTGAACCTCTCCAGTTGGCACAAACCATCCACCCAACACATCACTGCGGATGGCTAGAGCCCTTTGTTTACCTATCTCTCAAAACTTGGTATCTCCTCCAAACCTACAAGACATCTGACACGGAGGTGGGGTCTGCAAAAAGCAGGAGAAATTCTTCCCCTGCTGGATAACAACTCCATCCTATCGATCAGCTGTCTGACAGATGTTTCAGGGAGATTGGGAGCTGCCCAATAAAGTAGGAGGACCTAATCCAGGACCTAAATCAGGGACAATATAACAGAACCAAGAGGTTGCCAGAGTGTCTTTCTCCTATATTGATCCTGGAACTAGATATATCCGATTCTTGCAAATAGTGCCAAGACGGACAGATATTTCCACCACCACCACCAACTTGTAATGTTCTGAAAGGGGAGGGTAAAAAAGCTAGAGGCTCAGTCAATTATTTTGCTTATCACATGCTCTAAATTCATCAACAATATAACACCATTCTGCTTAGGCTTGGAACTTATGCATTAGAGTCAGGAGAGAGAACAGCAATCGTGCCAGATATATTCATGCCGCTACAGTTTCCTGCAGATTCAAGGATGGGCAGACAGACTTTTAATTCACTTTTGAAGTAAGGCCCAGAAAAAGGATACTTTGGAGCAATCCCTCCCTCCCTCCTGTGAAGTGCTTGCTAACCACATAAAATCGGGAAAGGATGGGACAATTGTGAAAAAAAAGTCAGGGCTAGAGAGCCCCATTGCATAAAGAGTAATACTTGGAGCTAATCTTCCTACCTGTTGGTGTCTGCTGTTTCCTGTTAGGAAATGTGAGGCTGTGAAAGTGCTTTTCTTTCTCTTCTGGAGGGTTCTTAGCTGCAGAAAAGAAGCAAAAGGATGGCTGTGGCAATGCCTCCGGGGAGCTCCTGCATGACCACTGTTTCTTCCACGTTCTTGGCCAGTTTTGGTAGCCATGCAAAACTTACCCACCACACATTGTGCCATGAGGACCTGCTCGATCTGGGTGTTGTTTCTGCAGGCGGCCACCTCCATTTGACAGTGGTTCTGATAGATAAGACCATCTGAGCCGCACACCAGCTCCCCATCGTAGCCACAGTCACGGGAACACATGCACTGCTCAAAATAGCCATCCTCTAAGCAACCAAAGACGCTGTTGCAAGGACCGGTGTGTACAAAACCTGCAGAAACAGCCAGGAGGGGTTAGACGAGGTGAAATTCAAATTTTCCCCCAACCGGTTCTGTGGGCGTGGCTTGGTGGGTGTGGTGTGGCTTGGTGGGTGTGGCTTGGTGGGCGTGGCAGGGGAAGGATACTGCAAAATCTCCATTCCCTCCCCTCTCGGGGCCCAGCCAGAAGTGGTATTTGCTGGTTCTCCGAACTACTCAAAATTTCCGCTACCGGTTCTCCAGAATCTGTCAGAACCTGCTGAATTTCACCCCTGGGGTTAGAAGTGCACTGGGGGAATTGCAAAACTCTCAGCGGCTTGTACTGTTTCCTGGGTAAAAGGCAGAATAAGTATCATGAGCTCCCGCAGCTAATTATAGGGAGTCCTCGACTGACAACCATTCGCTTGGTGACTGTTCGAAGTTACAACAGCACTGAAAAAAAATGACTTATGATCATTATTCACACTTATGACCATTGCAACATAGTCACATGATTTGCATTTGGATGCTTGGCAAATGGCTCACATTTATGACGGTTGCAGTGTCCTGGGATGATGTGATTCCCCTTTTGCGACCTTGTGACAAGCAAAGTCAATGGGGAAACCAGATTCACTTAACAACCGCGTTCCTAATTTAACGATTCACCGTGATTTACTTAACAAATGTGGCCAGGAAAGTCGTAAAATGGGGCAAAACTCACTTAACGAATTTCTCACTTAGCAACATAAATTTTGGGCTCAATTGTGGCCATACGTTTGAGGACTCCCTGCATTTGCTGCCTTAAAGCTGCTTCACACTCCTGGGGACAGATTCCCCGACTGGAGTGGGACGAAGCCACCCAAACTCATCTTGTGTTGCCGGAAGGAACGAGAAGAAAGGATGGCATGGAGAAGGAAAAGGAATGATGTGTAGCCATCCTCTTTCTCATTAGCCGCAGGACTCACCAACCCAGTGGCTGGCCATGCTCTCCACCTCGTTGCACATGGGACCATCGCAGAGCTCACGGGACAGAGGACTGGATTCGCTGACATTGTAGAAACGGGTGGCTTCAAAAGCTGCAGAGCAGGAGGGGGGAAAGGCAGGTTGTCAGGGTCGGCTTGGCTGCCCGGGCTCAAGGCATGGCTGCGGAGGCACATACTCACCTGGCTCATAGTAGTCATACACCTTGATGGGCAAGGGAGCCGTCTTCCCCACAATGTATTCCCGGAAGGCCATAAACTTGACACAGGTCATACACTGGCTTGGAATCTGCAGGTGCGATTTAACTCTGTGAGGTCTTGAGTCAAGAGGGTTGGGGAGCTCCCTGCCCCCCACTCCCCCCACCCCCGACAGCAGCACCATTTAAGAGAAAGCGTTAAAAGAAACTCTTGATCCCAAGAACATTTCTAATTCAGAAAGGGGGCTGAAGATAAAGGGTGAATTGCAAAGAGGTCCTTTAGATTTTGTTAGCAAATGGGTTCCTGCGTTTGGAGTCAGGGATAAGCCATTGTTCCAGTATTTATCATGAGGTGGATAAGGGGTTCTTTAAGTTATCAATAAGCAAAGGGTCACCAGGGACAAAAACTGGTATATCCCGGACAGTCCAGTTCTCTAATTCTAAGACTTCTTGGGTCTTCGTACACTAAGATGAAGCCAAGGGAAGGGACAGCAAAATAATGGATCAAGAATCATTTAACATAGCTTCATACGCATCCAAATGCGTAGCTTCTTCTCTGGCAATATTACTCTGCTAACCAGAGCATACAAAACATTTGCCAGACCAATCCTTGAATACAGCTCACCTGTCTGGAACCCGCACTACATATCGGACATTAATACAATTGAGAGAGTCCAGAAATACTTCACAAGAAGAGTCCTCCACTCTTCTACTTGCAACAGAATACCTTATTCCACCAGACTTGAAATTTTAGGCTTAGACAACTTAGAGTTACGTCGCCTTCGATCTGATCTAAATGTAGTTCATAAAATCATCTGCCACAATGTCCTACCTGTCAATGAATACTTCA
Organism: Diadophis punctatus similis; assembly: GCA_023053685.1. Taxonomy (NCBI): domain Eukaryota; kingdom Metazoa; phylum Chordata; class Lepidosauria; order Squamata; family Dipsadidae; genus Diadophis; species Diadophis punctatus. Next base: position 308,174,299 of record JALIGW010000001.1, read on the forward strand.
GCTTCAACCACAACAATACACGAGCACACAATAGATTCAAACTCAATGTAAACCGCTCGAAACTCGACTGCAGAAAATACGACTTCAGCAACAGAGTGATCAATGCCTGGAATGCACTACCTGACTCTGTGGTTTCTTCCCCAAACCCCAAAAACTTTAACCTTAGACTGTCTACAGTCGACCTCACCCCATTCCTAAGAGGTCTGTAAGGGGCGTGCATAAGCGCACCATCGTGCCTACCGTCCCTGTCCTTCTGTCCTATTGTCTAATTTTTACCTATACATACTTTGCTTTTGTTTATGTTTATATCAAACCTGTTATCTTGTACATGTGTTGACAAAATAAATAAATAAATAAAAAACATCTCATCTCTTAACAAAAAGAACCATCATCCTTTTCTTTTTTCCATTCATGCGTAAAGGAGAGATCTGTAGTTTAATGCTTGCTTCAGACGAGGAGGAGAGGATCAACGAGAGCATGTTTTTGTGAGGACTGCGATGAATCGAGTCTTACCTCATCAAAATAGAAAAGGACCTTCCTGCCATCCACCTCATATCTCTTCAGACCAATTTGTTTGTTTGTGAGTAGCTGGAAAGAAAGCACAGGGCTTGGCTTAACATTTTCATCCCTGGTGTTTATTTGAATCTCCCTCATTTCTCTCAAGGACGTGAAACGTCAGGGTGTCCACAGGCAGGTCAGGAAAGTCAAAATGGTGGCTACAAGCCTGGTATCAAAGCACTGCCTTGCACTTAAAAAGCCTTTGATGGTTGCTGCTGTTTTGAGGTTTTCTTTTTACCCCTTCCCTGTGGACACCCCTGTTACACACACTCATTTCTGAATAGATTTCACATCTTGCTGTCTTCATGAGGGATCACATTTCCTCAGAAATAATTTATTGGATGCCACAAGGGAGAAAGCAGGAAGTGGGGGCCCAGCAAAATGTAGATAACTTCACCCCTGTCTTTGAAATATCCAATTTTGCTCTTTTACCCTCTTGTCTCTCTGTCCCATCCCCAAGTTGCCTGCCTAGGAGAGAGAGAGAGTTTTTAACAAAAGTATGAAATAGTCTGTTAGATGAAAGTTTGAAATTTGGCTCAAGGTTGCATAAAATTCATCTAAAGATCCCATATATCCCAAGAATGACAGGTATTTTGCCCCGGCTATACTGTATTATCTACCTTAGTTGACTGAAGTAAACTGTGCAGTAGGATATTGCTTTGAAGAATTTGAAATCAAAACAAACAGGAGCTCTAGAAAGTCCAATGTAACAGATGAATAAATGATTTCATCTAAAAGCATGTGGATTCCCTTTGCCAAGTATGTCAATTGGGCTCAAGACAATTTCTATCAAATAGTCATATTTCAGAAAGATAAAAACATTGGTTGCACCATCCCCATCCACCAGATTGAAACTGGACATAGCAAGCAAGCTGGCAAACTAAGAACTGCACATTTTTGAAATTGTTATATATATTTTGAATGAAGTGAAATAAGAACCTTTTATATACAGTATATATATAAAAAAGGAATGAAAAAAACATGTGGCAAGAAATGAGATAAGAGCCAACAAGGTTAGAATAAGTGCTTGCATGCACAATTTCATCCATCAAGCCCCTAAAGTGGTTGATGGCCATCCAGAACTTTTTATTTTAATTGTTTTGTTGGATAAAGGGGAAGGGAGCAAATCACACAATGAATTTATCTGAGGGTCCTATTTAGAGATGTTCAACTTTTTCTGGAGTGTGGATCACATTGGCCTGCTATGACATATTGGAGGCTGTACCCCAGAAGGGAGTGGGTGTGGCCAGGACAAGAACAAATTTAATTTAATTTAATTTAATTTAATAGATTTGTATGCCACCCAACTCCCGGGGGACTCTGGGCGGCTCACAGCATGTCAAATCCATTACAAATAAAAAACATATAACAGTTAAAAAGATATAAAAATTAAAAAATCTCCAGCACTCATAACTAAGGGGGGGGGGGGAGACCCAAGTATAATCTGCTAGGTCTCACTTTCACCCCGCCTGCCGGAAGAGCCAAGTTTTTATTGCAAAGTCTAATTTCAACTCATTTATATTTAATTAAAATGCACTCTAACTAGTATAAAACCATAATCTTCCAATTATGTTTTTCTTCTCTGTCCCATTAAAAATTAACAATTTATGAAGCTTTCCAGTACTACGCCCCACACAGCAGTGGAACCTCAAATTGGGCTCTTCTTATCTAATCCCACCGAAGGGAAAAGATCCTTCTATCCAACTTCATCTGCCTCCCCATTTTGTGTTTATCAACATCCTTTCCAGCTTTGCTTTTGTTAAAGTGGAACCCAAATTCTTCATACAGAAGGAACTCAAGTCTAATCAAATCTATTCTTTAACACCGCACAGAACTCTAAAAGGGCATGACAGCGTGGAACATACATAGGCTTTAAAAGACAAAAATAGAAGATTGGTGGAAAGGACCACAAGGCTCACCTTTTCTAGGCTTTCGGTGTCGGCTCGGAAACCTGAGAACAAAGGTACCTCCAGGACTGCCATGTTGGAGGAGCCAGAGTGAAGCCACCTTCTCAGGACAACAAACCAGAAGGAAAGGGAAAAGAGAAATAATGAACAAATTACTGAATCAAGTCCTTCCAACTATTTGGATGATGGTGTGTGTGTGTGTGTGTGTGTGTGTGTGTGTGTGTGTGTGTGAGAGAGAGAGAGAGAGAGAGAGAGAGAGAGAGAGAGAGAGAGAGAGAGAGAGAGAGAGAGAGAGAGAGAGAGAGAGAGAGAGAGAGAGAGAGAGAGAGAGAGAGAGAGAGAGAGAGATGTACAGTGTATCTCTGGGGAGATGCTAATCCAGAGGACAAGGGCTGCAACAGCAAAATTCTGGCAGATGACATTATTCAATTGAGGGGACCAGGAGGAAGCCGACTTGGCCAGATCTTACCAGGTGGGTAACAACCATGGGAGACTGCCTATATCTCAATAAGTAGGCCCTGTGCCATGCAGGGTTTTAAAGGTGGCCATCAGCACCTTGAATTACACTCAGAAGCCAACTGGTAACCAGTGCAACTCACAGAGCGGGCGTGTTGGCATGGAACAGACTGCCCATGGCTGCTCATGCTGCTGTATTCTGGATCAACTACAGCTTCTGAATGGTTTTCAAGGTAGTTCATGCAAGGCACATTGCAAGAATCCTTTCATGAAGTGACCAAGGCATGACTGACCGAATGAAAGAAGGATCTCCCGGTCTAAGAAAGAGAGCAACTGGTGCACAAGATGAATCTGTATGAAGGCTTCCCTGGACACAGCTGCCATCTGTTGTTTTTAAGTAGGAGCTGTAAGTCCAGAAGAAGCCCAGATTGGGCACTAGACCCAAATGGGATAATTCCCCATTCAGGACTAGAGATGAAAGGTTTCCAGCAAGAATAGGCTCAAATACCCACAGCCAGAACTGAGGGGATGGGGACAAAATGCTGCTTCCTAAATTTCCTTAAAACTATTAATGGAAAAAGAAGATGGATGGTCTAGTTCACAAACATTTATATTCTTCGAAGGATAAAGGAAGCCAGCAAACATGAGGTTGATCTCACTGGAGGCAGATCACTGAGCAGGAATATCCCCACTCTTAGAACAATGGGAGAGGAAACTTACCTTCCCTATCCTTCCTTTGCTGAAGTTTTTCTGGAATCCCCCTTCAAAACCAATCAATTCAGACCATATTCTGAAGCAGGGCAGATCTAGTAACTGTATTCATGCTACATGCTAAGTTTGTTAGTTTACCCTTGAGTTGGTCGGTTGAGTTCTGGCCTTGATATACTATCCAAGCTCAACCCATCTAATTGGTTTATAGTTTTATGTGTTGTGCAAACCCAGGAAATGGCTTAATTTACTAGCCAAGTAAAGTATGTTCTACGAACACAAGTTGTTCTCTTTAAAGACTGTACTAGGAACATATACAAATCAGGACAATAATATTCTATTTTCTGATCAATTCGGGTTTTAACCTCTAAGGCAGTTTGAACTATAGACACAAATAGATGAGAATGAAAGCAGGCGGTGGTGGTAAGAAAAGACAACTGGATCCTGTCTTCTCATTTGACTTATTTGGTCTCAAAAGCAGAATGTAACAACTGTTCTGCTCCCTTATAAGGCTGAAGCTTGGGGCCACCAGCAGAGGCTATACATAGGACTATTGACTTGGTGAGTCTCACCCAGTAATGGGTTGTAAGTCCCATCGCTACCGGTTAGCTCGTGCAGAAGCGTCCTGGGCGGGTGGGGGGAGCCTCCCGCCACCGCCACCGGTTTGCTGAACCGGGCCAAACTCTCCTTGATTAGTTTCCACCCATTGCTTCTTGTTCTACCCCTAGGTGCCTTGGAGAAAAGTTTGACTCCCTCTTCTTCGTGGCAGCCCCTGAGATATTGGAACACTGCTATCATGTCTCCCCTGGTCCTTCTTTTCATTAAACTAGACATACCCAGTTCCTGCAACCGTTCTTCATGTTTTAGCCTCCAGTCTCCTAATCATCTTTGTTTCTCTTCTCTGCACTCTTTCTAGAGTCTCAACATCCTTTTTACATCGTGGCGACCAAAACTGAATGCAGTATTCCAAGTGTGGCCTTACCAAGGCATTATAAATTGGTATTAACACTTTATGATCCTGAATCTATCCCTCTGTTAATGCAGCCAATAACTGTGTTGGCTTTTTTGGCAACTGCAGCAAACTGCTGACTCATATTTAAATGGTTGTCCACTAGGACTCCAAGATCCCTCTCACAGTTACTACTATTGGGCCAGGTACCACCTATATTATATCTGTGCATTTGGTTTTTCTTGCCTAAATGTAGAACCTTACTTTTTTCACCATTGAATTTCATTTTGTTAGATAGCGCCCAATGTTCAAGTTTGTCATCTGCAAATTTGATGAGTTCCCCATCTATCCCCTCGTCCAAGTCATTGATGAAGATGTTGAAGAGTACTGGGCCTCACCTCATGCACACCTCCACCATCACTTTGTATTCCTGATGGTCCTGATCGGAGGCAGGATCATCATCATCGCCCAGAACCCGGTCCCGACGTGGGGCCCCTGAACGATTTTCCTCGGCAGAGACGAGCTTAGGTAGGCGTGGGGCTCGCCGGTGCCTCTTCAGCTTGGGCTCTTGTAGGTTCACCAGAAGCTGGAAAGCTGGCTTAGCCACAGGATCAGGGATATTGTAGGAGACATCAATCTGGCCAATATAAGGAGAAAGCACTGCATCTGCATCTTCCCATGAGAAACAGGCAGTCAAGAAGTATAAATACTTTATTATTTTGTTAAATATTTACAATGTTATTATAATTTAAAAACATTAATCTAAATTATTCTGATTTTAATGCGTAATTTTATTGATGATATTATACACCACCCTGTGTATAATAGGAAGATGGGCGGTTAAGAAATATGAAGAAGAAAGGAAGGAAGGAAGGAAGGAAGGAAGGAAGGAAGGAAGGAAGGAAGGAAGGAAGGAAGGAAGAAAGAAAGAAAGAAAGAAAGAAAGAAAGAAAGAAAGAAAGAAAGAAAGAAAGAAAGAAAGAAAGATGATTGAGGGAAGGGAGGAAGGAAAAAATAAAGAAAAAGAAAGAAAGAAAGAGAAGGAAGGAAGGTAGGAAGGGAAAGAAAGAAAGAAAGGAAGGAAGAAGGAAGGAAGGAAGGAAGGAAGGAAGGAAGGAAGGAAGGAAGGAAGAAAGAAAGAAAGAAAGAAAGAAAGAAAGAAAGAAAGAAAGAAAGAAAGAAAGAAAGAAAGAAAGAAAGAACAGCAGGGTGAAAACGGACTTGCTGCTCAGGAATGGGACTAGCGTAAGGTTTCTCACCTGCAGGAGGCAGCAGCCTTCCCCCTTGGCACTCACAAATAACCCTGTGGGAATGGAGGGGATCTGTAGAGAAAATAGGGTTTAATTTGAATGTAAACAAGCATACGTAGAGGATTCAGGAATGAAACAAAAAGGGTGAGGTCCTTTTACCACAGCAGTCTGAAGGAGCTTTTTGTTTGCTTTGTTTAACTCAAAGGTCTCTTGGTAGTCCAGGTTGGTAGAGGCCAGTGAAATTGTGAGGTTGACACCCCCAATGTAAGACAGGATAGCATATTCAGCCAGAGCTTGGAGGGCCACACAAGTATCCTGTCATTCAGAAGAATGGGAGAGAGAGAAAAATAGCTAAAAAGCAATCCGAGATTAATGTCACATGCAGCTTCTTTGCACTTTACTCTTTACCACTCCATCCTCCTGTCTGCTACACAGGAGCAGGAATCTATTTGGGTTACAGTTCCTAAAGCAGGGTTTTTCAAATTTGTCAAATTTAAGATGTGTGGACTTCAACTCCCAGAATTCCCTAGCCAGCCATCAGAAAACTATTCTTTCGCTCAGAAATTAAACAATGTTCCTGAGGAGCCTGGCTTTGGCCTTCTTTTTCAAAGGTATCACACACTAAGTTACCCCTCTGAATGTGTTAGCTAACTTTTGAAGACCAAAAGTTTCCTTGTGGCCTAGGTTTATGCCAGTGTAGGAAATATTTTTCAGCTAATAAGCATATCATCATAACCCTTCATGGATTACTGCCTTGTCGTGGCGAAGGGGCTTGCATAGCTCAATGAAGCTATGAACTATGCCGTGCAGGGCCACGCAAGATGGACAGGTCATAGCAGAGAGCTCTGACAAAATGTGATCCCCTGGAGAAGGAAATGGCAACCCACTCCAGTATCTCTGCCAGGAAAACCCTATGAACAGTACCAAAAGACAACCCTATAGTCCTCCTCAAACACAAAAAACAGAGCAAGAAGTTGTACATAAACTTATCAGATACAACGTAAAATTTATGCTCGATCTTTTTGTGGATACAGCAGAACAGAATTTCAAATAAACCAATAACCCAATTGCCTGAGTCTAAGCGCACAACCCAGTGTTGTTCATATAGATCAGTAGTGGAGACTTAGTATTTTGAAAACAGAGGGTTAAGGTAATTAGGACTCTTGAGAATTTTAGGATTCAAGCAAAATGAATAAGCATTCTGGGCTGCTAGCAATATCTCTGGAGAGATGATGGGAGGCATTACATTTTCTAATCCCTACATTAAAAAAACACAAATAACAAAAAAATGCCAAGAAGTCTTCTCTAGTCCCTAAGGAAATAAAAGTCAGGTAGGTAATGAACCCTGGAATGTCTCATTTCTTCTTGGCTCACTAAAGCATTTTCTGGTTAGAGGCAGAACTACCTGCCCCAGTGAAGACTCACCTGGGTGGATGAGAAACCACCCAGTGCATTCCTCTGCTGAGATAGCCATTTGACCACAGGCAGTGCAGATGCAACATCCCCCAGCACCGTATACGTCAGCAGGGCATAGGCTGTCATTTCAACTTCAGCAGATACGACTGGAAGAGAGAGAGGAGTGGCAGAATGGGGCATTTCACAGCTGAGTAGCAGAAAGTGCCGTTGGCATTCCCTACTTCTGCCAGACAAAACAGCTCCCCATTCAGATCCTCTTCTTTTGGCTCAGCCACAGGTTTCCCATATGGCTTTTTAATCCAGCATCTTTTTAATCTGGAGTAATATAGGTGGGCTCCCTCTTCTCAAAGAATAGGTCACCGTCTTTTGAGTTCAGTTGGGGTAAGGGGGAAAAAACTTCCAACCAGAGACAGCACCGACCCTCAACCAATACACTCAACTTCCCCCTCCCCACCAACAGTTCACCTCCCAATGACCCTGACCTGATGTAACCTCCCTATCACAAGACCCTCACTTGTCACACCCACACCTGAAGCTCTTATAAACAGAAGAACGCTGACATCCCCTAAACTCTGCTGAAGATATTACCTAACCTGATAACGAAACATTTGAAAACCAACCCACAAGATTGGAGAACGAACCTTCACCTTCATCCTACACCTAAGCTACAGATATTCGCCACTATTGTAAAAAACAACAACACCCTTCCTCAGGATTCCTATAATTCTGTCAAACTGGCAGCCCATGGGCCGGATGCATCACGTGCAGACCATGCCCACCCTGGCTCTGCAAAGGCAAAAAACGTTGTGATACGTCACAGTACATCACATAATGCGATCGAGTTTGACACCTATGCTCTAGATCAGTGTTTCTCAATCTTAGCCACTATAAGATGTGTGGACTTCAACTCCCAGAATTCCCCAGCCAGCCTGCTGGCTGGGGAATTCTGGGAGTTGAAGTCCACACATTTTAAAGTGGCTAAGATTGAGAAACACTGATCTAGATGGACCACTGTTTTCCCCTCTCACTCCTGGCTGCAGTTGCAAAGTTAAGGTTATCCTGTGGTAAGATCGACAGCCAATAAATTTTACAATAAAATAAATAATAAATAATAAATTACCTGATTGGGAGAGGCCATCACTGAATCCCATGAATGTGTCTTCACCAGTAGCAAGAGTTCCCATTATATTCCAGTGTGTGAAACCATCTGAAAGAGAAAAGAAGATACATGGCAACAGACTCCACAGCCAAGCAGGCTTTCCCTTAAGAAGTCTAGTGGGTATCTAGAAGCAGTGAGATGTTGGGAGAGGGAGAAGGAGAAGGAGGGAGGGGAAGGGGGAGAGAGAGAAAGAGAAGCAGAGGGAAAGAGGAGGAAGTGGAGGAAGAGAACACAATACCAGTAAAACATCCAAAGCCTTGTTTTCTAACCATTTTACCAACAGTGGTCATAGGAGGCATTTACATTTTCTTCTATGTAAAGAAGAATTATGTTGAGTCTCACTTTTATATATGGATATCAGTAGTGGGTTCCTACCGGTGCAGTCCACTCTATAGCACCGGTAGCGGCCCGCTGGTGACGTCACAGTACCGGTGCAGTCGGTTGCCGGTGCCTGGGCGCCGCCATTAAAAAAAAGTTTTTTTTAATTTTTTTTAAATTATCTTCTGCGCATGCCCAAAAGCCGAGCTTCTGGCACTGCGCATGTGCTGCCTTCCTACCCCACATTAAGTCCAAGCAGGGGAGGATGGCTGAGGGAGCGCGTGAGACGCTGAAAGAACGGGCGGCAGGAGCTATCTCCATTCCCCTCCCTTCAGCAGTCCGAGAAGCCACGAACGCGCGGTGATGATCCCAGGCATTTTCGCACGTTTGAGGCTTTTCGAGCTGCTGAGGGAAGGGGGAACGGGCGGCAGGAGCCTAGGATCTTTGAATGGGGAGAAGCATTCAGGCCGGACGGAGCCTCCTAGAAGAACCGCTGCCGCGGTCTTGCTGCTCCCGCTGCGGGGGGCTGCGTTGTGGGTGGGCAATGCCCCCCTGCTTCTCCGGCCACTGCCAAGCTCCCGAGGCCCACACCCATCCAGTCACATGGCTGGCAAGCCACACCCACAAAATAAGCCACGCCCACAGAGTGGTAGTAAAAAAATTAGGAACCCGCCCCTGATGCATATGTTGTGTCCACATGCTCACCCTTCATGTTGCATGTGTGAGCATTTGCACCAGGAAATACACAGGAAGTATACACTCCACCCAGGGTTGCATAACCCAGACAGAACAAGGAGAGAAGCTCAAAATTGGGGAGTCACTAATATTCCAACTCACTACCCAACTGCTTCTCCCTTTAGATGCACCAGGGGAAATTTTCCAAGGTTTTTTTTTTTGACTGTGTGTTTTCTACAGCACCTGGCTGGATCCAGTTCTCTTGCTCTATCTTTCTTATGTCCCCTTCAATCTCCACACTAAATCTGGTCCCATTGCATTCTGCTTTCGGAGAGTTATCACACTGACACACAGACAGGATCCCACTGGTTTTACATCGTGTCTTTCCACTGAGGTAGGAATTCCCACTAAAGCAGTGTTTCTCAACCTTGGCAGTTTGAAGATGTGTGGACTTCAACTCCCAGAATTCCACAGCCAGCAACGCTGGCTGGGGAATTCTGGGAGTTGAAGTCCACACATCTTCAAACTGCCAAGGTTGAGAAACAGTGCACTAAAGGGAAAACATCTCATTCCTTTCATCTCCTTTTAACTCCTAGCAGCCATATAGATGTTCTCCATGTGTTTCTTTCTGCCTGAGTTGCAATTCAGCTGGATAGCAAGAGGCCCAACTTCCCAATGATGCAAATGGTAAGGAATCACAGGGCTTTATGCCAATCCAAATGCATCAACAATGTGCCCAAGTGGAAGTATCCTAAGATAGAGGTTAGTGCTGCGGCATCTTTACCTTGTGTAATGGCTATGCCATTCATCTTCCGGAGAGCTGCTGATGCTGAAGGGCTGCGCAGGAGCGTGAGAGCATAGGTAGTCAAGACAATGGTGTAAGGGTCTTCTACTGAGTACAGGTTGGATTCTAAGAAGTGCTGTGCTTTGGTAATAGCTCCTTTTTCTTCCTAAGCCAGAAGAAGGAAGAAGCAGAGTCATGGATGAAGGTTCAACTTGCTACAACAGCCATATTAATCAAAGCCTTGAGTGATGACTAGGAAATTTGTGTCTTCCTCTCTCTGACACAATAGAATTACTATCTTAGCCAGAAAACAGGCAGCCCTATCCCACCCACTCCCAACAACTCAGGTGGGAGATTCAAAAGGCTGTATGGAGATATGAAAGAAGGGTATTCTTCACAGAGGGGGGACCTAGAAACATCCCAAAGACAACAAAAGGACTTGATAATTTTGCCCAGTAAGTTCATCCTCTAAGAACATGGCTTTGATCAATCCTGGAAATGTATTAATTAAGCTCAGAGTACTTCTGCTCTGCTACAGTTTTCATTCACTAACCTGATAGATAGTCTAAACTGCCCTGTAACTATTGTCAAACTCATCCCAACAAGAGCAAGCACAGCATCCATCCATGCTCCCTCTAGTTCAGAGGTCCTTAAACTTGGCAACTTTAAGACTTGTGGACTTCAACTCCCAGAATTCTCCAGCCAGCTATGAAGTTGAAGTCCACAAGTCTTAAAGTTGCCAAGTTTGGGGAACCCTGCTCTAATTGAACAAGAGAATGCAAAATCAGCATCCAATTCACACCAAATCTACCGCTCAATCCATGTCATTACTTCATATTCTGTCTGTTCTTTGATTTTTTAAATATATTTTTATTTATACTTTTTCTTTAATATACTGTATAAATATTCAATAAACAGAGTATTGTCTGGGTCTTTTTGCATATACATAATAATGATAACAATAACAATAACAGTAACAGTAACAATAATAATGGATGCTGGCAGCAACCCGTATCAACCATCAGAGCCAGTCAATGATATTTGTGATACATTTTAAAAAGTTGACTGAGTTTCATGTTTAATGAATAAAAGTTTATATAATTATAATAGCAACAACAACAACAACAACAATAATAATCTTTACTTCTATATAGTAATATTCTTCCCACTTCTAATTTCTACTTTTATTATCTTGTTCTTTGATTTTTAAACAGCTTGAGTGGTTGCTGCAAAAGGGAGCTATCAAGCCACACTGATGCTAAATTTAAAGGACAGGCAAAAAATAGAGTGTGGTGTTTCAGTGGCCTAATCAACTTTGAGGGAGTTCCTTTCAGTGAAGCAATAGTTCCTTTCAGTTCCTGGGAAACAGCACCAGCCAGCATACTGTAAAACTTTCTTTGTAGCAATTCTATTTGCATCACAGCACAGCCAAACAGGAAAATAAAATTTGTGTTTGTGTAAGCACAGAGCAAAAACCCTGCATGTGGTGAGGCTCTCAGCTTCTTCTGAATAACAACAGAGTTTGGAGGGACCTTGGAGGTCTTCTAGTCTAACCCACTGCTCAAGCAGGAAACCCTATACCACTTCAGACAAATGGTTGTCCAATCTCTTCTTAAAAACCTCCAGTGTTGGAGCACCCATGACTTCTGGAGGCAACTCATTCCACTGATTAATTGTTTTGTCAGGAAATTTCTCCTTAGTTCTAGGTTGCTTTTCTCCTTGATTAGTTTCCATTCATTGCTTCTTGTCCTGCCCTCAGGTGCTTTGGAGAATAAGTCGACCCCCTTCTCTCTGTGGCAGCCCCCTAGGTATTAGAACACTGCTATCATGTTACTCCAAGTCCTTCTTTTTATTCAACTAGACATACTCAATTCCTGTAACCATCCTTCATATGTTTTAGCCTCCAGTCCCCTAATCATCCTGGTTGCTCTTCTCTGCACTTTTTCTAGAATCTCAACATCTTTTTTATATCATTTATACCAAAACTGGATGCAATATTCCAAGTGTGGTCTTGCCAAGCATTATAAATTGGTCTTAATACTTCACGTGATCTTGATTCTATCCCTTTATTAATGCAGCCTAGGACTCTCTGGCTTCCTCCTGTTTTGAATTAAACATGCAATTTCACCTGGCTGCCAGAGAGCACACATTCCGTAGAAAGCCTGCTTCCTAAGAGGACATCACTTAGAACAAACCATCCAGGAAAATGTTTTCTAGTCCAGGGGGCTCCAACCTTGGCAACTTTAAGACTTGTGGACTTCAACTCCCAGAATTTTGGGAGTTGAAGTCCACAAGTCTTAAAGTTGCCAAGGTTGGAGACCCCTGGACTAGTCTTCAACCTCCATTTTCTGGGAAAGGAGGTAGAGAGGGTGGTTGGGCTTCAGCTCCAGAGGACTCTGAAGGAAGTAGTTTACCTAAACCCATTTTGGTTGGGTTTTAGATTGGGATTTAATACAGACACAGCAATGGTCATGTTTGTCAATGAACTATTGAGAAGCCAGGATTCGGGTAATGAGTCCATCAATGCTCCTTGATCGCTCAGCAATCTTTGATACTTTGACTCTGGTAATCTTCTGGATCGACTTTGGGGGTTAGGGGTGGGAGCCAGTGGTGGGTTCCTACCAGTGCGGTCCACTCTATAGCACCGGTAGCGGCCCGCTGGTGACGTCACAGTACCGGTAGGTGGTCGGTTGCTGGTGCCTGGGCGCCGCCATTTAAATTTTTTTTTAATTTAAAAATTTTTTTTTCTTCTGCGCATGCCCAGAAACCGAGTTTCCGGCACTGCTCATGCGCTGCCTTCCTACCCCACAGTGAGTCCAAGCAGGGGAGGATGGCTGAGGGAGTGTGTGAGACACTGAAAGAACGGGCGGCAGGAGCTATCTCCATTTCCCTCCCTTCAACAGTCCGAGAAGCCACAAACGCGCGGTAATGATCCTAGGCATTTTCGCACGTTTGAGGCTTCTCGAGCTGCTGAGGGGAGGGGGAATGGGCAGCAGGACCTATCACAGTTCCCCTCCCTTCAGCAGTCTGAGAAGCCACGCCCACCCAGTCACATGGCTGGCAAGCCACTACCACAAAATAAGCCACGCCCACAGAGTGGTAGTAAAAAAATTAGGAACCCACCCCTGGTGGGAGCAATGTGTTGCACTGTGTTGTCTTCTTCTTCAGTGGTCGTTTCTAGCTGATGCTGACAGGGGGTAAGAGGCCATGCCCACAAGCCTTCACTTGGGGAATGCCATTGGGCTTAAACTCTCTCTGCTTTTATGATTTTTAATTTGTTTATTATTTATTAAATTTATACAGTGCTCATCTCATGGTGCAAGGCGATAATTTTGTTTGACTTCTACGTGTATGTAAGCCATCATCAGTATGCTGCACTGGTTGCCGGATGACTTTCAAGGGAATGTCAAGGTCCTGGTTATCACCTATAAAGCTCTGCATGGCATAGGACCTGGTTATTTGAGAGTCCACCTGTCTCCATGTTTCTAACCTGTGTATTCAGGTCAATTTGAGTGGGCATGTTCCAGCTCCCACCCTTTTAAGCCTTAAGGAGGGAAATTGGTTGGTTATTGGCTCTTTGGTTTTTTGTCTCTGATCAGCTGTCATTCATAAATACTGGGCAAAATGTGGAATGTCTTGGACACATTTATCTTTTACCTCAGAAGTCACCCCTGTTTCCAGCAAAGCTGCTACTACATATGCTGTTACAGAAATCTTCCCATGAATTCCACCCTGGAAGAAAAAGAAATAAAAGGATTAGACTAAGAAACTTTTATGAATAAAAGATCTGCACTTGAATCCAATCCCCTCTTTTCACATTTTCAACATTTCTCAAGAAATTCTGAACAAAAAATGCATGAAGAAAGCATTTCTTTGCCTCTCTGAATGGGAAATATATATCTTTATGAATGACTGAATCTTTAGAGAATGTGTAATAACTACCAATTCCCTAGTTGGAAAGAAATTACTTAATTTATGGATCAAAGATTGAAGAGAAATCTTGTAACTTTCATCCTGAAACACTCTATTGTTGAGAATTAGAAAAATAGATGACACTTATCCCTAGTCAAGATAGCAAGTGTGCATTCTTGATATAGCAATAGCAGGAAATGTGTGCCTTTTTCAACCAAATAGGTAAAACTAGTAAACATTTTAAAACCGTAGAAGCGTGAGAGGATGGATCTGCTGCTTCGCATCCACCACTCTTCCTCTTTGGTAATTTGGCCTTTCTTAGTGAGGTCGCTGAGAATTCTCTTGATCCAGTTGTCTAGTTTTTTTATTGTGTTAGTGTTTACTGGGATGTACCATAAGTTTCTTTGTCTTCTAGCAGTCCTTTTGCTTTTTGTAAATATTGTGATCTTACAAAAAGCAAAAGACCCAGCAACCCCAGAAGAAAAAACTGGAGTCATCTACAACATTCAGTGTAATGGTTATGTAGGATAAACAGCCACTATGTAGGATAAACAGAGAGAAAACTGGCAGAATGCATCCATGAGTACCAACTAGATGTTAGAAGACATGATGAAAACTCTTTAATTTCACAAGATATGAACAGACAACCATAGTTTCAATTGGGAAACTGTGATCACCCTAGACCCGTGATGGCGAACCTATGGCACGGGTGCCACAAGTGGCACGTGGAGCCATATCAGTGGGCACGCGAGCTCAGGTCCGGCGTGCATGTGCGCATCAGCCGGCTGATTTTCGGGCCTTCTGGGCCCATTGGGAGTCAGGAAACAGGCTGTTTCCAGCCTCCAGAGGGGGTGGGGAAGGCCGTTTTCGCCCTCCCCAGGCTCCTAGAAGCCTGGAGAGAGCAAAAAATGGGTGTGCCATTGCATGCTGGGAGTGGGGGGGTCATACGCGCATGTGCGGGGGTGCATGGAATTATGGGTGTGGGCACGCACACACGTTATCCCACGCATCCCCCCACTTTTTGGCACGCGAACCAAAAAAGGTTCGCCATCACTGCCCTAGACCGAGCCAAGTCCAAAAACACTAGGGAATTTCTAGAAGCCTGGCACTCTGACAAATTAACGATCAACAGGCACATAGATATAAATAATATCTACATACTGTGCAAAAGAGACAATAAACCAGCCATAAAAGGGAACCAAAAGTCCCAAACTCTTCCCCACCAGCAATCAGCACCCAGATGAGCATAGATTAACTCCAAGATTAACATCAGACCAACAATCAAGTAAACAACACCCCAATCAAGGAGCTGCCAAACAAGCCAACAGTAAAAGCCCAACCAAAGAACCTGTAAGACCACCACAGGGCAAGCCACCATTAGAATATAAACTGAGAGCAAACCCCACTCCTTACTAGCACTGATGATGTTACTTAAATTCGGCAATCAAACATCTGCAAGAAAACAACCAAGCACAGAGAGCACCAAGGTCCTCCTCAGATTTAGACTTACTTATCAACACCATAGGCCAGGGGTCCCCAAACGTGGCAACTTTAAGACTTGTGGACTTCAACTCCCAGAATTCTCCAGCCAGTTATGCTGGCTGGAGAATTCTGGGAGTTGAAGTCCACAAGTCTTAAAGTTGCCAAGTTTGAAGACCTCTGCCATAGGCTAATCCTTCAAACTGTAACAAATCCAAGTTTGAAAACACTGGTCTAGAAGCTTGTCAGGGTATAATTGCAAATCTAACCCACCCACCCCCCTTTTGGTACCTGGATGTCCTTATTGAGTATCCTGCCCATGGCTGGAAATGAGCCATCTTCCTTCTGATGCTGGATGATCCAATCCTTGGCGGCTAAAAGTTCTTTGGGGTCAATGAAAATGAATTCCCGGGATTGAGCAAAAGATTTCAGAACAAAGGCTGTTAGCCTGGAAATACAAAGGTCATAAAGTGCCTGAGGATGATTGCCACCATACTTGGCTATTTACTACTATGTGAGGTTGTATCTACCCAGCCACTGACTTCATATTCCCAACCCTGAGGAACGTTTTCATTCTGCCCCATAAGTAGCCTCCTCACTGCTGTTTTCTGTGGGAATTGACAAGCATTCTTCCAGCTTATTAATGAGAAAGTTATAATGTGGACTTTCAGGCTGGTCTTCCCCTATCAACTTTGTCCCTGTTTTGCTGCATTTGTTTTTGCACTTAAAAAACTCACAACCCATTGTGAATGATGGGAGAGTAGAGAACTGCTCAATTCCAAAGAAGCACAATGAAATTCAGGGCCATGACATGAATGGAAAATGAGCTAGGCGGCAAGCTTTCCTAACCACCCAATCTGTGGTCCTAGTGTCTGTGCATAGCAATAGCACTTAGACGTATATACCGCTTCACGGTGCTTTACAGCCCTAAGCGGTTTACAGAGTCAGCATATTGCCCCCCAACAATCTGGGTCCTCATTTTACCAACCTCAGAAGGATGGAAGGCTGAGCCAACCTTGAGCCTGGTGAGAATCGAACTGCCGAACTGCAGTCAGCCGGCGGTCAGCAGAAGTAGCCTGCAGCACTTCACTCTAACCACTGTGCCACCACGGCTCATAGAACTGTTATCTCAGTATTTTCTTCTATACTTCAACTAAGCCAGAAATGTTTTGATTTAGCTGCAGAACTCCATGTCAGCATCAATTGCAGGGCGGGACAAATATCACAGGTGCAACTACTCTGAACACCGTGGGACAAATATAATGTTATCTTCCTACCCATTAATTTGCAACATACCACATGCTCCCTGAGGAATCCCTTTCCCCAAAGGCACTGTAGGAACCATCTTGCCTCTTGTAGGTCAGTTGGCGCTGGTATCCTGGAAAGAACCCATAAGACAGTACATAGAAACTGAACGTATAGGTCAAACTTTATTTACCGAAGTGAAACTTTTTGCATGTTGGGGCCAGAAGCAATTGCTTTCTGAATCTCCTCTTAGAAAATATCCCTGTAGCCTTTCAAGGGTCAGTACCTTGCACCAGGTAATCGGTGGCTTCGCTCTCTACCTCTGGGCTAAGTTGTTTGGTCTTCTGAAGATACTTGAGGACAAAGATGTTGGGAGCAAAATGAATCATATTCTGCTCTCCGCAACCAAAGGGCAACTGAAGGAGGTTATCCAGGTTGTTCAGCGTTGGCCCCATCACATCTCCTGGTACCAAAAGAAAAGCATAATATCAGCCAGAAAAACTTGCCTTCTAAGGTCAGTTCTGATTCTCCCAGGTGGGAGCTAGCAGAAAACAGAGCAGAGTCCACAAGTGGAAAACATTCTAGATTAAAATCGAATTAACTTATGCCAAAAGTATCCTACGACATGTAACCAAATAGTGCTTGCCACATTACATTTCCCAGAAACAAAGAGACTGTGCCCTGAAGGGAAGATTCTCTTCCCTGGTCAGTGTAATCTTAGATTATTTTGATTAAAAGATTAGATATATTTACATACATTAGTCATGCTAGCTAAATGGAGCCTCTGTGTTCCAAGACAGCATATTACTGTATTATGTATCAGCTATTCTGGCTGATACTTCCTCACCTAGTTAGGGTGCGTAGTTGCAAACAATCTTCTGCACTGGAATGTATTGTGGAATGAGCCACAAATTCCAAAATGCTGCAATTGTTATTAAAGAAAACTAAAAATGAAGTACCCCAATCCAGAAAAAATGCATCTTGGAATCTAGTTCTAGGGAAATAAGTAAGACAAGAATTTAATTTTTGTGCTCTGCTTGAGAGATACCAATTGAGGCATTGAATAATTCCTTCCTTGCTCCAATACAGAGAGCTTCCTGTTATGCCGATGGAGTATGAACTCCTGCCATGAGTCTGTCACAACAGAGCTGACTTTAATTGTTCCCAGTGTTCATACCAATAATAGAGGCAGTAGCTCTCTCTGAGCCTGGAATCACATTGTGAGGAACGCCCAGTGTGAATGCTTCATTGTGATTCTCATCCGTCTCCTCTTTCCTCCAGATTTTGAATTCGCCTGCAGAACCCCAACCTGTGGAGAAGCCGATATACTTCACCTCCGGCTGCTTGGAGGTGGACCAAGTCACAATGATGGACTCATTGAGAGTGAAGGAGCCGTGGCCCACCTGCACAGAGAAAAATAACACACCAAAATCCAGGCAGGAGATGCATATTATTTATTTATTATTAGGTTCTTCTATGCCGCCCTACTCCCTAAGGACTCAGGGCGGCGTACAACATTTTAAAAGAACACTAAACAATAAATTTCATTTAAAAACAATTAAAAAATTAAAAAAGTTAAAAAGACATTCAACAACATACATACAGGGGGAGATCTCGGATAAAAACTAGTCTCAAACCGCTGCCTGCAGGAAGAGCCATGTCTTGACGGCTTTCCGGGAGGCCAGCAGGGTGGGGATAATTCGGATCTCTGGGGGAAGTTGGTTCCAGAGCACGGGGCCCCCCACAGAGAAGGCCCTCCCCCTCGGGCCCGCCAGCCGGCATTGTTTGGCTGACGGGACGTGGAGGAGACCCATTCTGTGGGCCCTAACCGGTCGAAGGGAAGTATGAGGCAGAATGCGGTCCCAGAGGTAGCCTGGTCGTAAGCCATGTAGGGCTTTAAATTATCATGAGCTGCTTAAGGAGGACTACTGAAAGCATTACCTAATTAATAAAAAGATAATGAGAAGAAGAAAAAAAACCCCACCTGGATGACTCCATGGGCCCAGCTGATCCAAAAACTTCGAAATTCGTCCCACGAAAGGATGCCTATAGTCTCTGTGCTGGCCACCGGCTCACCCATCTTGCTAGTAGAGATCCAAGTTTTGGAGTTCTGGTGCCCACCAATGACAATTTCAGTCATCTCCGCCATGTCATGGGGGGCAGAGGACAAAGCGATGTGGGCATTATTGTGGGCCTTGATGGCAACATCAAAGCGCATCATGCGGGCAGGTTTCTGCACATACTGGTACTCATACTTATTAGGAGTGGAAATGTGAATTTTCTCTAGTCAAAAATAAACCAAAAACACGGTCAGTGTTCAGTCTCATTCACAGCAATGCACCGCCAAAGACACATCTTCATGGGCCTCTTTTGAACTAATCTCCCCTTATGTAAAATAGTTTTAGAGCAAAAAGGCCACAGCAAATAACTCAAATTCCATATGCTCAAGTCAGGGTTGCCTGGGGTACATCCTTTCTCATCCCTCAGCAAGAACGTAAGCTATCTATATGTTTTAATTGGAGATTAATTGCAATGAAACTCCTTTAAATAATGTTTTCCCAGAGAATACAGAAGATATAGTGGTCAGGGATCATGTCAACAAAATGGCTACATTTTTAGAATCACATTTGTTAAGAAACATTGGGTTCTTATTTTATAGCCTTTGGAGTGCATGCAACCCTAGATCCCTTCAGTTGTGCTGCCCCAACAGCTGAGCTTTAATAGTGTCAAGAATGATGCTGGAGGGAAGTGGTTCAGTGGTACCGGTACTCGGTATTCATAGTTAATTGGTTCCGGGAGGCGGGATGAGAACCAAACAAATTTTTCCCATAAGGAAAAGCAACAAGTTCTAGGTTGTGCGTTGAGTGCCAAACAAATGATGAGTAACCAAGACAAATTTTTCACATCAAAATTCATTGAGTACCAAATTCGATGAATTTCAAAGCAGTTGGGTACCAAAGTACCACTGTACTGTCCTTACAGTTGAATCTGGGGCAATTTAAAGATAGCAACTGGTAAAATCCCTAGGCTGGGTTTTCCTTCTCACCTACTATCACATACAAGGGAGAAAACCAACCACTAATTACCATCTTTATAGCTTGTAGGGGGTAGCTTTGGTAACTGTGAATAAGTACTTGAGACAGAGGCTTTAGCTAACTTCCATGGTGCCCAAGCAACAGGTTGCCTGTGTGAAAGCTATCTGTGCCAGTGACCTGCTACACACACACACTATTTCTGAATGTAAGTGTAGTGCTCTTCTGGAAGATCATAAATGTGTCCCAAAATAACCCAGAGGAACGGTGTTAGGTCAAGATTTCTTCCATGATCACTTCTGTCTTGTCATCCAAATTATTTTGAGACATGGATTTAGCGTTTTTGTAGAAAGCTTGGCTGTGGGGTTTTGAAGAATTTTAGGTGATCTCACTTTCACTTTGCCCACACTTGTCACTTGCGTAAAAGATTCGGTAGTACATAGCTGGCAGAACCTGGCTCTTTTCCCAGTTTGACCTCCTTAGCTACCACTCTCTCCACAAGTCTATCATATGACCACTAAACACCTATACACGAAAAAGAAGTCTAGTGAATGTTGAGAAGAATGCTTCAGTCATGGACGTAAGGGTCTGCATGATATACAAATGGTGCTTTGCAAAGTACGGTTAGACACTGATTAGACATTACCCAAGCAGATCCCTATGTGGCATCAGATGTCTCACTTCTCCATCAACTCAAGCCAAAATGGCAGAAGGCAACACTCAGTGACGGGAAGACAGGGCACACTCACAGCAGTCTCCAACTGCCACCAGGAGATTGTTAGCGAGACACTGTAGATTATTCATACAACAAGGCTTTTCTTGGGATAAGAGGGATAACATAATTCTTTAACTTGAACAGCTAAAGGCAATCAAAGGCTACTTCTTCAATGGGACAGTGGGGAGGGGGAGGAGGAGGAGGAGAAATGTTGTCAGGATATAATTGTTAAATGCAGCTAGCAATGCTTGACGACGAGCCTAGGGAGGGAAACTGTTGCTGAAATTTTGCTGAAACGCAGCTGCTGAAACTGCTACTGAAATTCTCTTACCGTTAGGACAGAAGAAAACACTGTAGGTATATTCTCTGGACAGTCCCTCTGGCTGCAAAAAAAATGGCATTTTTTTTTCAAAGATACCTACACCAAAATTCAATGGCTTTCTCTTTAACAAAAAGGAACCGAAGAAAAACTTCAAATTTAGTTTACTGAACGCCCAACCCACAACAAAGTAAAGCAAAAATACAAATCTAGTATACATACATAAAGGTTATAAGAAATCGATCAATGATACAAAAATGAATGATGATTAAAATTTGACCAAAAGCTTGGTTTGATGGCTAAGAGAAAGCAACTCATATAAATATTCTTGGAAGCAGAATTTTGCAATTGGGGAAACTTTGGAAATAGTTCTCCTTTCTCTAGGAGTACCAGCCCACCTCAGAAAGAAGAAACATTAGTAGAAGAATTTCTTTATAACATGCCAGGCACACTCATGTGGAGATCTGTGGGTCTTGGTTTTTAAATCTCAAATCCTACATTGTTGAGATGAGAATAAAATCTCATAGAGGCGATTTGGATCTTTTACTTGGAATTCAGACAGTCAGAAATAAAGCCGAAATTAAAAGTCTAATAGAAAATATTTATTTCGGTACAAAAACAATAAATCCTGAATAATTACATCTTTGCTAAGAAACATGACCGTTCAGGTCAAGAGCCAGGGCAGAAGGAAGGAATGGTGGCTTAGGAATGCACACATGCGTACAAGATCATATCACGTGTTCTGCTTGTATTGGAATGTACCATTATATTAGGATAGGGGTGCATCACCCTCCATAGACATACAACTGACAATATTCACACCGTGACATACATCCTACTATCCATCTACTCAGAAAACATTAGCATCTCTTCTAGCTTCAGCATCTTGAATCTAATGGTCATTTCTCCCTCTTCACAGCTGCAACTATTTCTCTGAAAAGACTATTTGCTTGCTTACCTCAATAATAACGCTCCTCCGTACATAGTCGACACCAACAGGAGTCCTCTTGTCTATGTGGGCATCCTCAGAATGTTTGCCATTCTTTGCGAGTTGAATGTTGTCTTGGCAGCAGCTGCTTCCACTGTAAGCAAAGGCTTTTGCTAAAGATGACACAAAGAAATATGAATCCTCAATAACTTGGTCCTCAACTGGAACTCAGCAGAATCTAACATGGCCAGATTATTTTTTTCAGCTTGTATATTCTCTGCCTTTTCTAGATTATTCAGTTCAAAATGAATGCATATATAGGAAACTGCTATTTTTCAAGATGCAATGGCAGCCTCCAAAATGGTATTCATTCCAAAATGTCTCTAGGTCACTCTAGGGCAGTGATGGCGAACCTATGGCATGCGTGCCACAGGTGGCACGCGGAGCCATATTGGAGGGCACGCGAGGCGTTGCCCTGTCAGCCCCACGGGCAAACCGGAAGTTCGGAAAAACGCACTTCCGGTTTGCCATTGTGCTGTTTTTCGCACTCCGGAGGGTTCAGGGAAGCTTCCTGAAGCCCCGGAATGCAAAAAACGACGAAACGGGCAAACCGGAAGTTCAGAAAACGCACTTCTGGTTTGCCATTGGGCTGTTTTTAGCACTCCGGAGGGCTCAGGGAAGCTTCCTGAAGCCCCGGAGTGCAAAAAACACCCCAACGGACAAACCGGAAGTGCGTTTTCTGAACTTCCGGTTTGCCCATTTCGTCGTTTTTTACCGTCCCAGGCTTCAGTAAGGCCTTTGCGCGGGGGTGGGGGTGTGTGCACATGCGCAGGGGGAAGCATGGGGGGGTTTGTGCGCATGCGTGGGGGGGAGGGAATGGGCGTAAACACGTGTGCACGCGCTAGCGCGCGCACCCCCCTTTTGGCACGCGAACCAAAAAAGGTTCGCCATCACTGCTCTAGGGGGCTCATAGCTTTTCTTGATGGGCAGGGGGCTATAGTGCAATGCATGTCTAGTATGCTCATCTTTTAAAAATAATTGCAAAGGGACACTGAGATGGTAGGAAACACTCTGAAGGAACTTTGCAGGTAGTTTCCTGCATGGCAGCCATTTGTGAGACGACCTAAAATTCTAGATATGCTATTGGCAAAAATAGGCTGTGGATTCTTGCACAAAAGGTTTCTATCCCTTCAGCTGATTATATTCAGGAGGAGTGTTAACACTCTCCCTTTTGCGTATTGTGGATAAGATGCTTCTCCCTTTTATGAAAAATGTCTATAGTTTTCTCTATAGAGAATACAGATTCTATAGATGTCTATAGATGTAGTGTCTAGAGAGTCTATAATATAGAATCTATATCTTTTGCAGGTAGGCAAAATCCACTGAGTGAAGGCAACCACTTGCAACATCTTTCGATTTTTTGAAAGGAATGCCAAACTAAGGTTCACCATTCAAATGTGTTACCTGTGATGTTGTTCTGCCCCAGTTCACCAAAAGATAGCACAATAGATGTGGGCTTGGCTTTGCCAGGGGCTACGCATTTTTTCCTTGTCAAGTGTTGCTTTCCAGGATGTCCCACAAACTTGATGCCTTTGGCGACTGAGATTTTCACATGAACCTGTATGATTGAAAGGAATCAACAATGATTACGATGGGTCAGTCCAGCTGGTCAACAGGGTCATACTAAAGAATGTTGGAGTAGTAATAGCAGATCACATAATTAGCGCCAGCTAAAATGATCTTTTTAGAATTTCCCTTGAATTGTAGGGAAGAGTTCAGTGATAGCAAAGATCAAATTACTATCCCTGGTAATATATATTTTTTTCTTCTAAGTAAAGTGTTTTGTGTGCACTGTATTACCCTTAAGGTTGTCTTAATAATGATGTATGGTACTATTAAAATATGTAATTTGAAATCTCTTTCCATTTTTAAAAATGATTTGCTGTTGTTTTTATAATATCTGAGCAATCTAACAGTTAGCAGGTTCTTCACTCACTGGATACTATTCACAGTCTGACCCAAGCCACACTTATTATGGCATATAGTAATATAATGGGATAGGTTGCTTTGGTTTAGGATATTATGGGAATCAACCATTGTGGTTTCTAAATCATGGATTTATAGCTTTCTGCAGGGATTCCCCAGAAAACACATATTGAACAATGTTATCCTTCTGGGCCAGGTTTCGGGATTGGGACAGAGGTGGGTTCCTCCCAATTTGGACCAGTTTGCCCAAACTGGTAGCAACCCGCTGGTGATATCACTATGACATCACGGACCTGGTCCGGACAGTGCCGGTCCGTGAATGCCGCCATCTTTTTTTAAAAAAAAATTGAATTTTTTTTTTTTTGAAAAAAATGTAAGGGGGGTGGGGTTCCGGGCTTTTTCTTCTTCTGCGCATGCGCAGAAGCCAAATTTCCGTCACTGCGTATGCATCACCATCTTGTTTTTGGCTTTTTTAAAAAAACTATTTTTTCGGCACTGCGCATGCAGCGAGGTAAGTTAGAACCCACCCCTGGACAGAGGGCAGTGTTCTCCTTCCTCCATGACCAGTTGAGTTCAGTATTGGTCACAGGGGAAGAGGTCCAAACCTAAGTCCCTCTTGTGAAGGGTTCCTCGGGGCTTGGGTCTCTCGCTGTTCCTCTTTAACATCTACATTAAACCACTAGTCGAAAATATTTGGCAGAATGGGTAGAGTGTCATCAGTGTGCTGATGATGCCGAGTTATACAGTACATCTACATCCCGATTTGAGCAGGTGATGCCATTCAGGTGCTGATGCCATCTGGAGGCTGTGATGCTCTGAATGGAGTAGGTTTAGATTTTTTTTTCACTCTTGATGAACTAGCTTTCTCCTAGTAGAGCTGGTACACAATTTGGGAGGTCCAGGGTCATTTGCACACATTCCTGGGCTGGGAAACTTAGCTCACAGTCACTTAAGAGTTTGGTCACTTCACAGCTGGATTACTGCTATGCAAGTAATAGGGATGACCTTGAAGACCATGAAGAAATCACAACTGGTACAGAATACAATGGTGTGTGCAGTTTCAGGCACCCCTTAGCTTGCTCATGTTGCACCACTGCTGTGGGAGCTCCTCTGGCTGTTTCCTTTCAGGTGCAATTCAAGGTGAGGGCATGGGGCCAGATTATCTGTGTGACAGTCTCTCCTGAGGATAACTGTCCATTCTATCAGGTCAGATGGAGTGGCTGTGCTCCAGGTCCCTTCTCTTAAAAAATGTCACCTGGCAGGACCTAGCAAGTAGCAGTGCCTGCCCTGTGGAACACCGTCCATGAGTTCTGGCAGACTTCCACCCTTCTAACCTTCCAGAAGGCCATAGGAACTGGTTTCCCCCCGCCCCGCTCCCAATCACTGGGATAGGATGAGACTGGAGCCGAGAAATTGTGATGTTTATGTTCTGGGGACTATTGGTTGAAGGCATTGGGAGTTGCTTTTTCCATGCTGGCTTTTATTATTTCTTTTACATTTTTATTATTGTTGGTGTGATCCATCCAGAATTTAGCATATAAAATGCCTAAAGGCTTGCAAGTCTTTTAAATCAGCCAATCAGTAATCTCACCTCCAAACACATGGGTAAGTAATTATGGACTGTCAGAGGAATCTTTGCCTGTTCCCCGCGGATTATGTGGTACGGAAGGGTGAACTCAATGAAGAATGGCTTGAAGGTCTTGAGTTCAGTCTGTCTCGCCAAGCCTAGCCCTCTCTCAGAGAGTCCAACAGCCTCCATCACCCATGTGGTGATGGAATCTGGAACTTCAACACGTAGCTGAGCTTCTCCTGAAACGTCACTGTTAAAAAATGGGAAAGGGAGGAGAAAAGAAGAATCCTTGGGAACCAGCACCAGAGGAAGATACATCAAAGGCTTTCAAAAGAAATGCATCAAGTATTCTGACCACAACAAGCAAAAAAAAATTCATAGCATTGTCCTACTGAAAAGGAGACAGTAAGCTCTAGGTAACATTAAGCCAAATGTGCCTGAGCCCTCAGTTTAACCTTCCTCTCTATGTATTTCAAATGGGTCCAGCACAGGGTGGTGTCCACATGTTGCTGCATGAAACAATGAGGAAATCTGCAAGTCATGGACAGCTTGTTGTCACATTGTCCCAACTCTCCACCACAAGGCTCCAGTGGAAGGCTCATGGTGAGACTTCTACACATATGCAAGCCTGCATATATTCCTTGCAGAGTCAACTATGGTGTGCAGGATATTCTCTGCAAATTTCCCATATTCAGGCAACATTCTATACTTCGGCAGCAGCCATATATGGGAGACTTTTTGGCCGTTACACTCTCCTTATTTTATTCTCTTGCCCTCACCCTCTTCCCCTCTTCAGTTGTCCCAGGTCCAATCCCAAAATCATAGCCAAGGGCCATGGAAAGCTTTCTCCTTTCTTCAAAGACAGCAATGGGAGACACAAAAAGATGCTTCTCATCTACTCATATCTTTCTTCAGGATTGTTTAGATGCCAAGTTTCCTTTTTCTTTTTACAACAAGCAAGCTATAACTTGCAGTGAATTTCACATCATGCAAAGGAGAATTCCAGCATTTAAAATGCAATGTTTCCTTGTCTGGTGAGGCTCAGTGACTGCTCCAGTCAACCAATGAAGTTCTATAGTTGAACATGTTCTTGAATCAGGTTTTCTGAGTCCTTTTCCAACATCTGTAAATACTACATCACAGTCTTGCATGAACCCAGTCACTATAATTTATAGTGGTTAAGGGCTGCATACAATGTGTAAAAACAATAGCACTTAGACTTATATACTGCTTCGTAGTGCTTTACAGCCCTCTCTAAGCAGTTTACAGAGTCGGCATATTGTCCCCAACAATCTGGGTCCTCGTTTTACCCACCTCGGAAGGATGGAAGGCTGAGTCAACCTTGAGCATGGTGAGATTCGAACTGCCAAATTGCAGTCAGCCGGCAGGTAACCTGCGGCACTACATTCTAACCACTGCGTCACCACAGCTCAAGCAATGGTATCTTACCTAACAAATCATGGTTTATCATCCATTCTGACCCATGATGTCAGAAAAAAATTAGACCCTTTTAATTGTCTTAAACCTGCGGTCTTGTGTATGCAAAGGTGTTCTTCTAACAAATTAATGTCTTTTTCTATGGTAGTGGATTTCCAAATCTGGCAAGCATTTAAGAGCAAGACAAGTGCTAAATGAAAAGCCAGTATCCATGTAGCACCAGCTAGTTATTTGCAAAATGGCAACAGCAGTATGATTGCCAGCAGTCCTGCAAAGACAAAAGAATTTTAATAGATAGAAGAAAGGTTTTAAAAAGTTGTAGTGTACTAACCAAATCAAGATGCTTCCAGATCATTTTTTTGTACAAGAAATTCTCTTCACTAGCTTAAGGAAACATCAGAACATTCCCCATTTAACATTTAGGTAAAGAAAATGAATGTTAAATGTGTGTCATTGTATTTGCTATACTGTTCCTTATTTTACCATGCTTTAAATGTAAGTCGGTGAATGTAAAAAAGAGGCTTAAATTACAATAGAATGACCCCTATTGATCAGAGGACAACAAAAAAGGATAGAGAGGAAGAAAATTGGCTATACTTTCCCACAAGGATGAATTGGCAAAGACAGATCCTTGTCAGATAAAAGTAGTTTCCAGTTGCACTCTAAACCATTTAATGAAACAATTAGCCATGGCACTATTCTCTCAACTGGGATTCTAACCAGTAACAAGAATTTTTGCATACCACATGGCATTCATTCTCTGCCAAAACAGGTGCCTGAATGCAAACATATACACAGCTATTTGGCTCCTCTGACAAGGCCCAAGACTTTCTAAGATACAATCTCTGATATCCGTAGAAGCTTTTTGCTTCCTCTTTCAATCATGTCAAGCTGTGGAAATGTGCTCACAAAAATGGGAATCCTAGAACATCTTATTAACCTCATGTGAAACTTATATATATATATATATAGATCACTCCACAGTATGGACCAAACATAGTGAAACTGATCGACTCCAGGATGGCAAAGAGTGCAACAAGGGTGTATGCTCTCCCTTGATTTATTCAATATGTTTGCTAAATATATATTAATGGAAGCTGAATTGGAAAAAGATGAGAATTGTTTTAAAACAGGCGGGGGGAAAACATCACTGCGTTATGCTGATGACACTGCTCTGATGCTAAAAATGCAAAAGATTTAGTAATAAAAGTAGGGGCACAGTGTAAAAATGAGACTAAAATTAAATACAAGGAAGTCCCCATTAGACACAACCAGTTCAACAACTATTCTTAGAACTGACAATGAAGATTGAAGTGGTAGATAGCTTCTACTTTTTAGGATCAACTATCAAGACTAAAGGAACAAGCAGTTAAGAAATACACCATAGATTAATACTTCGTAGAGCAGCCATAAAGTCCTTGGAAGAGATACTCTATACCTACAAAGATCAAAATAATAAAAGAAATAATATTCCCTGTGACACTCCATGGAAGCAAAACTTAGACTTTGAAGAAACAGGATACAAAAGAGTATTGATGTTCTGAACTTTGATGTTGGAGAAGGCTTCTAAAAATACTGTTTACAGCTAAGAAAAACAACAACAAATGGATTATTGAACAAATCAACCGAGCTAACCAGGTTCAAACTATGTGAAGACCTAGCTGTATGGGGGACATCTCTAATGCCGGGAAAGATGGAAGGAAGTTGCATGGCCTCAGTTACAGGGGTGATGAGTACAATGTTGGAACATCTGAAAGACCAAGTTAAGGACAGTAATGGAGAAAAAAAATCTATCCATGTGATCACTAACAGTGAGCATTAACTTGATGGCACATAATCAATCAAATCAATTAATTAATTAAAAAGCTTTTTACAGTCCAAACATCTCTTCAACTTCTTTCAAAGCAGATCAAATGGTAGAACAGTTGCAACTTCATGGACACTTGTAAATCCCCCTCATTTAGTGCCACTGCTATTTTCAATTGTTCTTGAATGAGTGGCCATAACTCAAGGACTACCTTAGTATTTACTAATTTTACAGCATCTTCACATTGGTTTCATGGTTTCATCAAGCTATTCATCATCACCCATGTTTTTAGATTATGGTATCAACATATTTGTACAATTACCATATGTTTTTAAACTCCTCTTCATCATGTATTACTTTACACTTGCTTATAAAGAGGCACATTTATATTTCTAACCCTTATTCCCAGTTTGAAGGAGTCTTTCCTATTTTTTTCTGATCTAACAAACCTCAATATCTCCATGGTGGTGGAGCAGTAGTTAGAATGCAGTACTGCATGCTAACTGACTGCTCAACTCCACGACTTTGATCCTGACCAGCTGAAGGTTGACTCAGCCTTCCATCCTTCCGAGGTCAGTAAAATGAGAACCCAGATTTTTAGGGGCAATATGCTGACTCTGCAAACCACTTAGGGAGGGCTGTAAAACACTGTGAAGCGGTATATAAGTATATGCTATTGCTATGTTCCTCACAGAGAGAAAAAACAAAATTGTGCCTCATTCACAAGGCAGGACAGGCCCCTACAGACGACAGAAGATGGCTCCACACTGAGGAGAAATTACCTGACATTGAAGCACTGCCAGAGCCAAGTCTCTGGGAAGAATGTTCTTTTCTTCTTGTCTGCTCTGTGGAAGGCAAGAGATTTGTGCATGCTGAGAGAACTGAGCAATATTCCCCTTCAAAAGCAGAAGCTCCATCAAACCCTACTTCTCATGACAATACAATCCTCTGATTTCGGTCCTTGATCAGTTGCCTACCAATCAATTTTCATATTCTTGCTAGTATTTAAATCTCTCAACAGCTGGAGGCTAGATGTCTATGGAGAGTTTCAATCATCCAGGTCATGGTTGTCTCAAAGGTGCTTTTCCAAAAGGCAACTGGACTTTCTTGATTTCAGTTCAGGTCTGAACTGGAGAAGCTTCTTGGATGAGAAGTGAAATGTATTCAAGGAAAAAACCAAGAAAGTCCAGTTGCCTTTTGGAAAGGCATCGGAACAGCTGGAGGCTAGGTTATGCCAAAATCCCTCCTCATATATGTATCTGTCCAGGAACACTGGTCTATCTGCAAAGTCCTTTTTCAGGTATTCATCCCAATCCAGTTGGCTGAGTGGCCATATAGAAGAAGACCTTCTCAATTATGGGCCCAACATAGGATTGTTCTTCCCAGGGAAACCTACCTGCTGCCCGTATTAGTGTCTTCCTGGCACCAGTTCAAAATATTTCCTTTTCTACCAGGCATCTGTGGCTTTGAATCTAAGTGTTTGTTTTATTTTTGTTCTTATAATATCACTATACTATGCTATGTATTGTTTCTATTTTACTGCATTTATCATTGTTATTGATGATGTGGAGACTTTTTATCATTGCATAGAGAATTCTTCCCAACCAAAAAATAAAACAATTTATTAAATAAATTGAGGTCCTTCCCAGGAGAGCCAGCTAAAGGAAACCCTAACCTAGCAAGCACCTCATTCCTTGCTTCTTATGCCAGTCTCAGGCTTCCACAACCAGTTGGCAGGAAGCAAGAAACAAACGCCTCCAGATCTCCCATGGAACACAAAGCTGTGTGATTAAACATTTCCATTCCCAGTCAAAGGGGCCAAAACAGAGCTCCATTATCAGCTACCACACATGCATGCATACTCATTGATTCCATCATGAGTGCCATCTGGCCTGTTCTTATCAACCCTTACTGCCTGCTGAGCAAAAGAGCAGGTGTCTGCCACCATGCCCAGAACAACAATGCCACTTGGGTTACGTCGTTGGGATTGTAGCTGTTTGTTACTTCCCATTGGCAAGCTTCTTTGGCTCATCCAAGTAGCAGATAGGCCAAACTGGCTCCTAAATCCTTATTCCATGGAGCCAAGCAAGGCCATCGTCAACACAACAACCCCAAGTTGGAAGGCGGCACAACACGTCTTTGGGACAAACAGATTATCAACAAAAGGAACATTTGTTCTACCTGGGCTGAGTTTTGGAAGGTGCAGAAGCCACCAGCATCCCGGTGTGAGGTTGGAAGGCAGGCACAACCTCCTCGGTATACAGACTGCCATGCTGTCTATGGTTTAAGCTGACGAGATCAGTCATTGCAACTAAACCGGTTTCCTAGGCAACAGGAAACAACAATAAAAAGGCCATATCTGTTAAAAACTGATTCAGTCTGTCCCATTAAAGAGTAATCCCCCCCCACACCTCCAAATATCCATGGAAGGAAAGATCACTGAAACACAGGGAAATTGTGTCAAACTGGCCAGCACAAATGGCCGTTACCAGGCAAATATTTAGACACTGCAGTGATTTCCCCATCTTCTCTTCCCCAGAGAGATCAGGTGCTTTGAGGATAGCTGGCTTCACAGTTTTCGGATTGTCTAAGTGGAATTTCCAGGCAATGGCAAGCAAAAATAAAATAAAGTGGACTCTGTGAGAATCACCTCCATTTCCAGGAGACGAGTGGGAAATTTTTCTTCTTCTGGACAGACAACAAACCCTCTTCAGCTAAGACTGCATTCCTTAAACCAGATTACAGACGGCATTCCAGGCCAATCTATCCTGAGTTGCCAATAGAAAAATGCTGCCCTCCCCACCAATAGCATATCATTTATGATGTCGTAATTTCCCAAACATTAAATAAGTCTTCTTTTCATTAGGAATTTTTGTATAATTCTGAGCCTGAAAAGAAATCATCAAACCACCCTGAGATATTACCCGATTTTGGTAAGGAGATGTATTTCTCTTAAGAGTGCCATATTTGGTCTGCAAAAATCCCAATAGCCCTTAGATGGCAGCAGGAAGACACACCATCTTACTAACACAATTCTATCTAGCAATCATCCTGATATTTGCTGTTCTGAGATAACCTTTTTACCTCAGTCAATATTTTTGTCTGATAGGAATTCACTTCCTTTGAACACCTCCTTGTGCAAAAACTGGTTACTAAAAGGAAGAGAATAGAAAAACTCATCCTTACTGGGGAATCAGTTTTCTTTTTCCTCCAAAAGCAGACGAGCCCGTCTTCTTTAGAAGGAATGCTTCTCCTATGGTTCTCTCAGAGGCCGCCAGTTTATTTTTGACTGCAAATTCTCTCTCTCCCCACCCCCACCTTATTTAAAATCATCTGACTTGTTTGTTAATAAGCTTTTCTCTTTTTCCCCCTGATCAAAATGAAATCATTTCACACTGGGAACAGAAGAGGCTGTGTCCCTTCTGCCAAGCACGTAGGAGCCAACAACATTTTCACCTATGCTATCTCGGTTGACAGAACCTCTTTGGGGAAAGTGGCCTGTTTAGAGAAAGCAGAGAACAGCATTTTGCTCTGAATGCCAAGGACTCCTTCTCAAAGAATCTGAGCACACGATGTACTTAGAAATTAACCTCTCACGCCACCTCCTTCCTCACTGAGGGAAAGCCTTCCCAACAGCCACAAATTTAGAGTTCTCAGAACGGGGGTGGGGGGGGTGGGGGGGTTGTTTCTCCATAATAAGGATACCAAGATGATGGAATTAGACTGGAGGCATTTTCGGAACATATTTGAGGTCAATTGTGGAAGGATACAACCTGCGGAATGCGTTCTAAGCATGAAAAGAACTAGCATCCCAGATGCACAGAATGGTTGACACGAGTTCTGGGTGCTCTATCCATGCCCCTCAAAAAACACCTGAATGTAAGCAATGTTCTTCAAAAAGGCTTCCAACTCTTTTTCAAGGTTGCAAAATTCTCATGCGAAATCTAACTGATTGTATCTTGTTCGCACTATATTAACTCCACTGTGCTTCCTGCCACAGTTTGGAGTATCTAGAATTTCAGGAACTTCCTAGCACTAATTACTATATGAGACCTGGCCCAAAGACATTGTTTATTGAAAAACCTACCCTAACCAGCCAAACTGCAACATTTTTCTGTTATATAAATATTCTCCTTTATTGGAATATTTCTGTTACTTTAGAGTTGCAAGATTCAGTGCAGGCAAGATGTTATTTCTACCCTAGAATTCTTTAGTACTGAGAATCGTTTTCTCATAATTACACTGATTAAAATAGCATTCCTTATAGCACTACAACATCAAGTGTTGTACCTGAGAACCTTCTATAGTTTACGCACCATAACATGGATTAAGAAGTACTGAATTGCTTACTTCTTGATCCTATGCTAAGTTAGTGCTGAATTTCCCACTATTATAATTTTCTTTAGAGAGCCTTCTAAAACTATGCAGTGTTAATTTATGTTTAAGAGTAACAGAAATATTGAGAAACAACTTTAATTAGGTGTTTCATTCTTTTTATTTGCTAAATAACACCCTCTATTGAAAACAGACAAAAGAATGGGAGAAAACCAGAAACAAAAGCTCCTTTTCTTGGAAAGAGAAAGTAATGCTTGAGCAATTTAAGTTAAACAATTAAGGGGATAATTAATCACAAATCATACAGCCAAGATCAACAGATCAACAATAAGCCCCCAAACAGTGAATATTTAATTAAAGTTGTGTAAGCTCTAAATGTGACATTTTTGCAAATTTGGTACTCCAGATTAGAACAGACTGGGTGTGAAAAAATTATTTTTTATTTATTATGGTGCAAAAATAGGATATGCAGCCTATTACTATTATATAATGACGTCTGCATCACCCATTAAAGGTCACTGAATAAAAAATGGTAGTTCCAGAGAAAGGGATTGTTATAGATTAGTGAGTTCCTATGGTAGGAAAAGCAAGACAAGATTGAATTTGCTCCATGCAGTGTGCTAAAGTGGGTTTTATCTGTTGCGCTCTACATGGGGCTACCCTTGAAGAGTATCCGGAGTCTTCAACTGGTGCAAAGTGTGGCTGCGCATGCTGTGGTGGGTGTCTCAAGATACACCCACGTAACACCCATACTCTGCCAGCTGCACTGGTTGCCCATTGGTCTCCGGGTGCAATTCAA
The DNA here is from genome assembly GCA_023053685.1 of Diadophis punctatus similis. Taxonomy (NCBI): domain Eukaryota; kingdom Metazoa; phylum Chordata; class Lepidosauria; order Squamata; family Dipsadidae; genus Diadophis; species Diadophis punctatus. Next base: position 308,208,043 of record JALIGW010000001.1, read on the forward strand.
GGTGTTGATTATCATCTTTAAAGCCCTACATGGCTTAGGACCAGGTTACCTCCGGGACAGCATCCTACTTCATACTTCCCTTCCACCGGTCAGGTCCCACAGAGTGGGTCTCCTCCAGGTCCCTTCAACCAAATAATGCCGGCTGGCCAGACCTAGGGGGAGGGCCTTCTCTGTGGGGGGCCCTGTTCTCTGGAACCAACTACCCCCAGAGATCCGAATTATCCCCACCTTGCTGGCCTTCTGAAAAGCCATTAAGACATGGCTTTTCCTGCAGGCGGGGTGATTTGAGACAATTTCACATCTCAGGTCCTCCCCCATGTATGTATGGTTTTATATGTTTTTTAAATTCTTTTTAAACTGTTTTTAAATTATTATATTGTTTAGTTGTTCTTTAAATGTTGTACACCGCCCTGAGTCCCCAGGGAGTAGGGCGGCATATAAGAACACTAAAATAAAATAAATAAATAAATCTGTTGAGTTGTTCTGCTTGACTATGCTCTCAGTCTGCTGGCAATCTTGCAACTACCACAAGAGACACCATGCAGATGCCATACTTATGCAAGAAGGGAAGACCTCACCGTAAATGCACAGCGGGCATCTTTGGCAACGTCCCAGTGCCAGGGAAAGATAGAAGAACGACGGCGACGCTTGTGTAGTGTTGAGCCTGGCCACCAGAAGTGCCCTTCTTCTTTCGAAGTTCCAAAAGCATCAGACACATCATAATCTGCAAGTTCCTGGAAGATCTGCACAACGAGTTAACGTAAGATTTGTCCATGAGCATGTCAGGGACTAATAAGTACCTTACTGGAATACTCAAAGGTTCTGCTTTCCAGAAGTGGTCAACAAAATCCAACTCTGATGTGTGAAAAATAACTGCAAGGTCTTCAAATTATAATATGTATGGTATGGTCTCCCAGTGTATCATAATTAATTAAGAGTTTTAAGAGAGATCATAACAAATGTTTCTTCACACAACAGGTAATTAATCTACACTGGCATAAAATGCAGCAATGATCATAATTTTAAAGAAATGAATATGGTTTTGTGAGGAATAATGGTGCGAAAAGGTGTCTATCCATGATTTTGCTTGTAGCTTTCAGATAGGCATTGGCTACCTGCATAAGAAAATATGTATTTACATTCATCCAATCTATTAAAGCTATGGGCAACTTGAAGTCTTTTCTGCTCCCTAGGAGCGGCTTCTGACCCAATCTGAGAACTGATATAACAGTTTCCTGCCATCTTCTTAACGCTTATAAAAAGCTCTCCAAATGCTCCTAATACCTCTCACTTCTGCCCAGATGAAATGGTATGTCCAAGCCTACTGTGGCCTTAGTTCCTCCAAAAAATTGAATTGAGGCTCCAGGCTATCCTATATTTGCCCATTCCTATACTGGAGTTCAAATACTTTGGCCACTTAATGAGAAGGAAGGACTCACTGGAGAAGAGCCTAATGCTGGGAACGATGGAGGGCAAAAGAAGAAAGGGATGGCAGAGAATGAGGTGGCTGGATGGAGTCACTGAAGCAGTCGGTGTGGACTCCGGGGGATGGTAGAGGACAGAAAGGCCTGGAGGAATGTTGTCCATGGGGTTGCAATGGGTCGGACACGACTTCAAGACTAACAACAACAACAATACTGGAGCTATGTTTACATTCTTTCTAAAATGTCATCACTTCCCTCTTGGACTCAGTAGTTTGATAGTACCAAAGCATTCCCCACTCCCAAGGGGATGCTGCTCACCTGGTCAGCTGTCAGCTGGAAGCCAGGCTTGAAGAGGTAAATGCTTTTGTCCACTGTGGCCAAACAAACACAACTTCCCTTTGCAGCTCGCACTGTAACAGATACGGAGTCACCTGGCCTGGTCTCATTTGCTGAAAATGCCACCGAAACCTGGCATTGAACATTAAGAGGAGGAGGAAGAGAAGAAAGGGAAGAACCACCATCACCCGGGATCCTTTGCCAAACAACCCAGGTGCACGAACTAGTCATTCTATACTGGATACCTGATTCTCAAAGAAAGGCTTGACGGCAAACTGCAGATTATCTGCAACCCCTTCTCCATTCTCCCGCACATAGTATGCAAGAAGACGGCCCAGGGGAGCCATGTTTGGAGTGACTGAGAAACAGATAGAAGTCATGCACGTATTCAGTTCTGGAGCAGAAGAGCTGGTCAGGTCTAAACAAGAAACAGGGTGGAAAATACATACATGTTAATAAAGCCATGGTTTTCAGGAGGCGGTGTGAGCTGTTTGTTCATCTCCACCCACAGGAACCACTCAAGGCAGAAAGTTACCCCTTTCTGACCCTGCCTCAAACACAGAGCCATGGCTGAGAAGTTAAGTAATGTAGATGTTCTTACCAGAAGATGCAGCGGTAGCGATTCTTTTATTCCCCTCCCGAGTCTTGTTTCGAGGCAGCAGTCCTGAAAGAACAATGTTCCCCCGTGATACAACTTCGTAGTGGAGTGTGAAATTACACGGGCAAGTGGACTTCACAGCAACACATGCCTCCTCTCCCACCTGGAAAGAGAAAGGGGGCAACTGCAGCCATATAAAGGTTTGCTAATACCTCTTCCCCTTCCTACCCAAGTGACTTTTCTGAAAGAAAAGCGGATCCGGTTGGCATAACCAGCTCAAGGTTGACTCAGCCTTCCATCCTTCCGAGGTCAGTAAAACGAGGATCCAGATTGTTGGGGGCAATATGCTGACTTTGTAAACCGCTTAGAGAGGGCTGTAAAGAACTATGAAGCAGTATATACCGTATTTTTCGGAGTATAAGACGCACCTTTTTACCCCCCAAAAGAGGGTGAAAACTTGGGTGCGTCTTATACACCGAATGCAGCCCCAGCCAGCCAGCCACCCCCACCCTTTGGCCTCTGTCTTCCAGCAATTTACCTGTTTGCAGCAAAGAGGGAAGAGCCTATAAAGCCAAGCAAGTCACCAGCACTTCCCGATCTACAGCTGATTTGCCACGTGGGAAAATGAAAGTGAAACTGAAACTGCAAAGGCAAATAGCTGGGAGAGACACGCAGATTTTTATTTTTTGCTGAACTGGATGGAAGGGGGTAAGTGAATAACTATAAATGTCTGTAGAATGTTCAAATTATTAGACTTATTTTTTAAAGACTGCTTTATTATTGTTCTAGAGCCAGGGGCAATTTTAAGACTTGTGGACTTCAACTCCCAGAATTCCACAGCCAGCTTTGTTAGCTTTGCTGGCTGTGGAATTCTGGGAGTTGAAGTCCACAAGTCTTAAAGTTGCCAAGGTTGGAGATCCCTGTAAATCTAGACAACTTAACAAAATATAGAAGCTTTTTAAAATAAATGCTTGCTCTGAAGAGGCCCAGTGCTATTGTATCTTCTTTTAAATAATAGAGAATAATGTATACTTCCAGAAATTTTAATTAATTTTAACAGCTCTGTACAAGTATAGTCTGAAATGTAACAGTGTCCTGTTTAGTATTAGAGTTTAGTTACCTTGGAGTAGATCTATTTAAATAATTGGGAGCAGTTAGTGTGACTACATTTGGCACACTACCAGTGTGCCAAATGTGGCATAATGTACATTTCTCCAATTCTTTGCTATTTCTATGGGTCAAGCACACATGCACAGAAATACACAGCAAACAGTGTATATCATCTGTGCTGTTTGCTGTTTGCTGTTAGGCAAATTGCTTGGAGGCAGAGGCCTTTTTCCTTCTTTTCCTCCCCCAAAACTAAGGTGCATCTTATACTTCGGTGCGTCTTATACTCCGAAAAATACGGTAAGTCTAAGTGCTGTTGCTATGATTGGTGGTGTAGTTTGACATATCTGGAGGACATAGATTCGAGGAAGGGGGCTTTGATTCAAAGGGTGGCATGGAACAAAGACTGAATTCCAGCATCATTGCTGACGGAAATGCCTTCTGAAACAATAGACCACATTTTGCTTAGGTCTTTTGGAACCTGGCATATCCTCCAAATCCATTCCATACTCAGGGGAAAGCAAAACAGAGCACAGCTCAGGATGCGAAGATACAGAGCAGTCTCATTGTTAAGAAAAGGCAGCCAAAGAATTCTGGCTATTGAGTGTTTCCCTGGAGCAAGATCAATTCCGAAAGCCAGCCAAAGTGGAACACCCAGCCAAAGCAGGCATGTTGGCTGCAGCCCAGTTTCCTCAACAGAGATATTAGTCATTTCAAGTGAACTAGGCTGAGAACAGCAGGCAAAGGTTCCGACTCAGAGCAACCCATCAGATGTATCTTGAGAACTCTGAAAACAAGATGCCGACAGTTGCCTTGCATCTTACCAGAAAAGGCCTGTCTGGCATCTGAAGCTGGACGTGGCACTTGCTAGGTGAATACCAGCTGCTGATCGATAGGTAGTTGGGTAGATACTGATCTCCAACAGGCTTCCCATCAAGGGCTGTGACTTTGGTCTTGAGAAAGGTGGAAAGTAGAAAGTTACTTTCAAGGGCAACTTCTGAACTCCCAACTCATCTTGCAGATTTTGACCAGGCCGATCTAATCTTCCCCCAGATTTGACTCTGCACTGTGGTTAATGGAACAGGATGCAACCTTGCCAGATAGGGGCTCTTTGGAGATTGACACCCAGTGAAAGCAACAGAAAAGATCTCTATAATTCCCTTCTTCTTCCTCTCTGCACCCTATATCAATATCATTTTTTCTCCATTATTTTCTATTTAATTAATGGACAGAATATTATTTCAATAATGGGAATCTATGGAGAGCCTCAAAATAATGAAATGCTTCTTTTAACAGATTTTGTTTCCCTGTCTGGAATGAAAAGTATTAATCCATCTGATCATTTTGAACGTTTGTCCCCATTTTGAACCCACCCATGGAAAAGAGCTTAACGTGGTCTGATATTGCTTTCGTTGACAGATCGTGGTTCACTGGAACTCGGGTAGAAAACACACTTTCTTTTCATTTATCCCATTCTCCATTTATCTGAAGATGCCATAAATTGAATCTGCGATATCCTGAATACCAAGCAGATACCCTCCTCTCATTGTACCCTCCCCCGTGTTCTGTGGGTTCATTCCCATTCCCATTCAGTTCAAAAATCCCCCAGAAATCACATATCCACAAGGAAATTAAGAGGCTTAAGGATTAAGAAATCCCCCAATTAATGTTCTTAAATAAAGTTGCCCCCATGTTCTCAACCCATTGGCCCCATTGACAAAGTGTGCCTTTGATAAGATTAATGGCAATTCCAGCCCACTAATCCTATCAAGGGCTTTCACCCACCTCCAGCCAGACGTACTGGACAGCAGGGGGGATGGAGGGGATTTCAAATTCCACCACACCGCTTCTGGACACTAACTCGCTTGTGTAAACGTTGTCCTTTGGAGTGAGTTCCGCTTTTACCCGGACAGTCACTCCATCAGCTGGACTCCCATCAGGATAAGTGACTTCAACCTGAAGAATCATGAGACAAGTTAACATAGGTAGAGATGGGAAGAATCCCTGCTGTCCTTCCCCCTCTACACAATATCATCTACTAGCAGGAAAATAAATCATCAAACATAGGGGTGGGCTGCTGCTAAGAAGGCAGACATGGGGAAATAAGTGGCCTGGGCATGTAGAAAAGATGGTAAGCCACTGCAGATCCTCACACATTCAGGATAGAAATATCCATTTCCCCCACCCGCAGGGCATTCACAAAGCTAGGAGGAAAGATGACCAAAGGTCTAGTGAATTGTAGTCCAGGTTGCTCTATGTTAAGCCTTAGAGGTTAAGCAATTTTAATGCTCTGGAACTGTTGTCCAGCTTGCTGCTTTAAGTCCAGTTGAGGAGGAGGACTGCAAATCTCCTTCCTCAACATCACGCAAATCAAGAGGCATCAATCCCCATCCCACCTTGCCTGCAAGGACAATGCGTAACATCTCCAAAAATGAAATGTGTCATTCTAGGTTATCTTGAAAACTCAAGAGATTGGGTCAGGATGGGGGAATCAGGGTAGCACACTTGTGCATAATGAGAAGTGAGAGGACTGCCAGACAAATCCTATGGAGTTAATGATTTGCTTTTCCCCACTGGCAATATCAACTTCATGGAAGACCTGCATTTGGGTTTCCCAAGAGGCAGTATTCCCATAACAAAAAAGAAGAGGAGGAAGAACAGGCTGTGCAGATGAGGTGTTCAGACCCACAGTCCCAATGGAAAAGCCTGGTTGGGAGGGAATGATCCTGTGGTAGCCAACTGGGGCCCAACAAGTCTCTGAGGCTCCTCTTCTACATGAGCTACAAAATCTTCATAGAAGATCTTTAATTGCAGGGATTCCCAATCCCCGGGTTGTGGCCCACTACTGGGCTGCGGCCCATTCAGAACCAGGCCATGGAAGCGGCGGGGGTGTGTGTGCATGTGCGCACAATTCCACTTGCATCCGCAGCGGGCAGGTGGGCGAGTGCATGTGCACAGCTCCATTTGTGCGAGCAGCGCGTGTGTGCCTGCCACTTGCACAAATGGAGCTGCGTGTGTGTGTGTGTGTGTGTGCTCACCTGATGCTCACGTGGAACCATCCCCTCTCCCTCCCGCTGCCAGTCCGCAAAGCCAGAAAGTTTGTGAGACCACTGTTCTACCGGCATAGGATGGAAAAACACAAAATTCATGCTGGAGGCAGTTGGCCCAATTTCAGCCTACTTCTTCAGTAGCCTGGTGACAAATAAAGGCTCCATTGTGAGGATGCATCCTCAGCAAATAGTTAATAGGGCACCTCAAGAATATGGTAACTAGGAAGGTTCCCTTGAGAAATCCACAATGCTGAGAAGGGTGGAAAGAAAGAAAGGAAGATGGTGACCAACAGCAAGATGGTTGTTTGACTGCAGTGGCGATGGATGCACCACTGGGAGATCTGAAGGGACAATCTGGGCACAAATCATGTTGAAGAAGGTCAATCTGTAGCCAGCAAAAGTCAATACCAACTTGATGGAACATAGTCAATTATAATCAGGAAGGGAGAATGATCCTAGAGAGAGCAACTATTTGTCATCTTGCATCAGAATTGTTAGAACCCTGTTCAAATAATTGGGTGTGTTAATATATGATTAAGCCACAAATCATTGTTATGTGTATATTGCTTTAAATGCATTGTGGATGATTACTATATAAGCAAGCAAGAGAGCATGCTCAATGTGGTTGATGGTTTATGGTTGATGGTTTATGGTTGGTGGTTGTGTTTGGCGGTGTGTTCCGGATTGAAGACTCTCTGTGCTGCTTTACTGACAAGTAGATTACTTTATGGCTGTGTGAAATTGCTGTGAAGAGAAGAGTTACTATCTGTGATAGTATAGAATAGCTGTAATCTTTGTTTGTGAGTTAAAACAAAGATAGGCAAGAAGAAGAAACTTCGCATTGACTGAATAACTGTGTATGACTTGGACTTCCTATTTAACTTTGCTACTATTCAAGTAAAACTATTTTATACATACTAAACGTATTCTTCTGTTTATTGACTGAATAGCATTCATATCAAACTGCAACACCATTACTACAACACATTTCGCTGTGTATGTGCTTAACAGCACAATAACTCCTTAACAAGAATATTCCATACTGTTAACCAAAACCAAGTAGTCATTACATCCCTGATCCAGTACTTCCTCTGTCCTCTTAATGAAAAGTCTACTCTATGATGCTACAATCTTCCCATTGCAATATCCTACTCACCTTCCCTTTATATGGCAAACCAGATTTGAACTGCTTCCGAGTATCTCTGGAATATTTTATGTCAATAAGCTGCTTCTGAACAGGGGTAGAATCATCGAAGGTGACCTGCCTGCTCCCATCGGTGCTTGTTACTGTGGCCCAAATGTTCACAGTGCCTCTGAAATGCTCGGGGATGTCTGCGGGCATCATGTCTTTTACACATATGTCAAAATCCGCAGAACCATCAATCTGCCAGGAAATAATATGAGACAAGTGAACAATTAAAGAGGCTATATGTGCCTGTGGTAATGGCAGGGGAAATATACAGTAACTACTGTGAATAGAAGCGACCTCATTTGTCCCAGGTGCCAACAGTCCAAATCAGGAAAACCAAGATCTTCAGTTCTCCTATTTACTTTGGAGGACAGTGAAAACGCTGCCAGGGGTCAAGAACAAATCTACTTAGGATCTGGCATTTGGCTCACTTGTTCAAGTCCTTATCTCTGGATAATTGAAACTAAATCCCAACTGTACGCTAATGCCAGCAAAACAATAGTTTATTTCACTTTAAATAAGCATGTTGATGAATAAACCAGAAATTGAGGTATGAATAATAGATGCTAGGAAGGGCATCTGTGTAGGGTGAGGAGTTTCCAGAAAGTCAAGAAGCACCTACGACTTGATCATTGAAACCCCATCCCGTTTTAAAATGGAGCATTTGCCATCTTGAATTTTTCACCCCTCCTCATGGACATCCCAGAATTCCCAGTGGTGAAGAGAACCAGAAGTAGAGTAGTATTGCAGAGACCAGTAGTTTAGCTGTTAGAAACACATTTCTGAACTGAATATGCGCTGTTCTTTGCTCTTAACATATTTTCTGACTTTAGACTTTGTATCAGACTTTAGAATTAGGAAGCTCCAAATGTTGGAATTTAAAGATTCCAAAAACTACATCTCTGCCTATTCCTCCTCTAGACCAAGGGTGTCAAACTCAATTTCATTGAAGGCTGCATCAGGGTTGTGTTTAACCTTGGGGGGCAGTGATGGGTTGCTGCCGTTTCGGACCGGTTCTTTAGAACCGGTAACAGAAATTTACCGCCGCTTGCCGAACCGGCAGTGATGACTGGCGGTCCACGCTCCCGAACCGGTCCTCCAGTTGCCGCGACTTGCAAAAAAACCCTCTGCGCATACGCGGAGGGTCATTTCCGGGTGTTTTGCGTGATGTGATGGGGGCGCGTGTGCGAGTGAAGCGAGCACGCACGTTCAAAATGCGCACTTCTGTAGCGATGCGAACCGGTAGGGAAGGTAAATGGAACCCACCCCTGTTGGGGGATTGGGGTGGGCGTGGCCAAGGTGGCTAGTTGTACATCACTCGTGTCGGGGGTGCCTGTGGTGGCCCTAGTGCTCTGCCAACAAAAAAGCTCCATTTTTGGCTGCCACGGCCTCCTGCAACCCTCTGCCAGTGAAAACAGAGCTCAGGTGGGTCGTGTGCAGCCCTCCCAAGCTCCGTTTTTGCTGTTTCCGGGGCAGCCCCACAGGCTAGATATAAGTACCCTGTGGGCCGGATTCGGCCCCTGGGCCTTGAGTTTGACACCCCTGCTCTACACAAATTTTAGACCATCTAGTAGTCTTCGCATGGTACAGACTAAGATATTGGGGACTGCATTAGATTGGAATGGACACTCCCTTTAGAAGAATTTTTCTATGTCACAAGAGCATGATCCCTGGTCCAAGAACCATGTGTGACTTTGCAGCCCTTTTTTGCACTTCCTTGGAACCCTCTCTAAAATTTAACACTGCAAATGCCAAAAACTGGAAGTGTCATTTCATATCCCTTGAAGGAAAAATGGCTGTTTATATTCTGAGGTATGCTCAACACAATTTAAATATACCTAGAAACCTATTCAAAAAGTGAATCAAAGTCTAATCCATGGATGTGGCCTGGCTTCATCCATGTTATAGGACCATGTGATCCACTGGAGTTGTAATCCTCTTTAAAACTGTTAAATATTATTTCGCAGTCACCAAAATGTACCCCACCCTTGTTATTTACCGTAATCCCCTTACTCACTTCAGTGGTTTTAAGGACAGGATGCCCTGATTCGTGTCTGTAGTACCCCACTCCATTTACTGTCATGTTGACAGTCAGCTTCCCTGTCACTGGCTTTCCAAATGTGTACCTGGAACAGAAGCTCAACAATTATTATTTTTAGCTATTGCTCTTTCATTTCCAAGCTTAATTACATGCATGCAAAGCTTTCTAATACCCTGTCAGATAGTTTGAGTCACTGAGTTTAGCAGACTCCTGTAGCTTGTTGCCAAGATACTTTTTCATTAAAGATGTCCAGAAAAAGATGCAGAAAACTTTTGCATTCAGAGTAAAGCTCCCCAACCCTCCTTGCAGAAATTAAAGGGAGCCACAACTGGGAGTCATGTACCCAATTTGCCTAGCAGTTGAGTTTTCACAGCAACAAACTCGGCAGTACTGTTAGTGTCACGGTGTGAATAATTGCCAGTTGTATGTATATGCAGGGTGATGCACCCTATCTAATATAATGGTGCATTCCAATATGAGCAGAACACGTGATATGATGTTCATGTACGCATGTCTACATTCCTGATTCTCCATTACTCACTTTTGACTTGGCTCTGACCAGAACGGTCACGTTTTATTAGCAAAGATGTAATTATTCAGGATTTATTGTTTTTGTACCGAAATAAATATTTTCTATTAGACTTTTAATCTCGGCTTTATTTCTAACTGTCTGAATTCCAAGAAAAGATCCACATCGCCTCTATGAGATTTTATTCTCACCTTAACAGTTAGAAGAAGACATCAAAGATTAAAGGCAGCCCATCCAATGCTGAGAAGATCACCCAGAAAAAAATCCTAAGGGTTAGGTTATTTTCCTATTTCCACAGCCTATTGCTTGTTTCCAAAGGTGAAACAAGAATGTGTCAGAAAAGGGCTGCTCTAACTTATTTCTGTCATTACCTACATCTGTTGTTTGCTTCAGCACAGCCAGGGGCGGGTCCCTAATTTTTTTACTACCACTCTGTGGGCGTGGCTTATTTTGTGGGTGTGGCTTGCCAGCCGGGTGGACGTGGGCCTCGGGAGCTTGGCAGCGGCTGGAGAAGCGGGGGGCATTGCCCACCCGCAACACAGCCCCCTGCAGCGGGAGCAGCAAGACCGCGGCAGCGGTTCTTCTAGGAGGCTCAGTCTGGCCTGAATGCTTCTCCCCATTCGATGATCCTAGGCTCCTGCCGCCCGTTCTTTCAGCATCTCACGCGCTCCCTCAGCCATCCTCCCCTGCTTGAACTCACTGTGGGGTAGGAAGGCAGCGCATGCGCAGTGCCAGAAGCTCGGCTTCTGGGCATGCGCAGAAGAAAATTTAAAAAAAAATTAAAAAAAATTTTTTTAATGGCGGCGCCTAGGCACCGGCAACTGACCGCACCAGTACTGTGACGTCACCAGCGGGCCGCTACCGGTGCTATAGAGTGGACCGCACCGGTAGGAACCCACCACTGAAGAGGACCCTTGAAAGTTCTCTATCTCAAGTTCAGTGACACAATGATTATCAATGATCGCCCATTCCACCCATCTTTTTCAAACTATACAGTTCAGAAGAATCACAGGGATGTCAACAGAAACAGCAGGAAGCCACTCAAGTGAGCAGAAGGAATCGATCGCTCCTACCTGGCGTGGACAGTTCCCTTTTCACAAAACCCAAAGTCCCGAATGTATCGTGGTGGATCAATACGCAGCTCAAACCTGGGTAAAACTAAAAGGAAGATAAAAAGTGAGTGAGAACAATTTGGGAATCTGATTATGATTAGAAATAGCATGAGTGAGGCTATCAGGAAATCTTAACCTAAAGTAAGAAAGCAGTTGAACCGAGAAATGAGAAACGTGGACTGAAAAAAGGTGGAGAGATCCATAAGATATCTATAATATAAAGAGATCTATAATAGACATAGAACTGCTGGAAATCTCACCCCCAAAGGGGAAAACCTAACCAGTATCTACACAGTAAGGTTAATATATCCCTAGCAATCAGCTATCTATTTGGGCAATCCAGTTTGATACCATGCCATAGCATAGCTGGGAGGGAAAATCCAAAAATGATTCATAAAAAAAAATCCACAAAATGTAATGGTTCATTAAAGGAATCACACATTAAAGGAATCCTCTATTCACAAAGTCCAACTCTTCCATTCCTGTTTTAATCTTTTTGAATTGTCTTGCTTTTAACATAATGTTTCACAACTAAAAGAAATAATTGAGCTGTAACATTACAGTAATCCAGCTAAAGGGTAACTTTTTTTCAACTGTTTATAACTTCTGGCTCACTTATTTTTCACAGCAACTAATTACAATGCCTTGCCCTCCCACCCAAAAATGGATCAGGCCTCCTTTTTTCAGTTGGCGTAACTATTTGATTTCTCATTTTGGTGGGGGAAGAAAGACTGAAAACATCATATGTTTAGGAGGCTTATTGCTGCCAAATTCCCATGGAATAATTTCAAATGGTGTCCTTGTTTACTTTTTTAAATGATGTTAAATACAACTATTTTCTCTCTCTCAAAAAGCTGCAATTGATGTGAAATAAAGAGCTCAGCCTACTGGAAGTATTCTCCCTTTTTTGACTGATACGTTAGACTGGTGTTTTTCAAACTTGGCAACTTTAAAGTATATGGACTTTAACAACTCCCATGTTGGCTGGAGAATTCTGGGAGTTGAAGTACACATCTTAAAGTTGCCAAGTTTGAAAACACTGCTAGACCAGGGACCTTCAAGCTTTTTCAGATTTCAAGACTGAATTAAATTTAAACATTCAATTAAGAATTTAATTAAAGAAAACGTTCCCAGAACACCTAATCAAAAGGCAAAGCTCTAATGATGGAAAATTGGCTGTGTGTAAGCGAACTCCTCCCCTCCAATCAAGTTCTTGTGGAATCCACCAAACATAATCTGAAAAGGTCTTGGACTAAACAACTGGTCACTCATGAAAAATGAGCCTTCATTCAGTAATAAACAGTGTGGGAGGAGAGTTGTATTAATCTACATTAGCCAACAATCAGAAGGAATGTAGTAGCCACTCTATGCAACAAAGAAAGCGAGGTGTAATTCATGAAAGCTTCTGCATTTTAATAAAATGTGTTACTTTGAAAGATCCTTCATTTCCTGACTGATTTTAATTTTAGTAAGGGGGATGAAGTGTTCCAGATATAACAGGTAGTCCTCAACTTACAACGGTTCATTTACTGACCATTCAAAGGTACGATGACACCGAAAATGTGACAAGTTATGACCTTTGCAGCATCCTCATGATCATGTGATCAAAATTCAGATGCTTGGTAACTGGTTCACTTTTATGATCACTGCTGTGTCCCAAGGTCATGTGATTACCTTTTGCGATCTTCTGACAAGCCAAGTCAATGGGGATGCCAGATTCACTTAATGTAACCGGATTACTAACTCATCAACTGCAATGATTCAAGGAACAACTGTGGCAAGAAACATCATAAAATGAGGCAAAGCTCTCTTAACAAATGTCTCATTTAACAACAGAAATTTTGGGCTCAATTGTGGTTGTAAGTTGAGACTATTTGCATTTCCAGCTTGCTGAAATATATACTATGCTGCTATTAAGTTTGCACTCCTCATGTTCCTCAAGAAGGGCTTGGACACTTCATGGGATTCATATAGTATGGCATATTTACATGTTGGTGTGACTAAAAGAATCCCCTTCCCCTTCCCTTTTAATTTAATTTAATTTAATAAATGTTCTTATAGGCCGCCCAATCCCGTAGGACTCAGGGCGGCGTACAGCATAAATAAGAAACGTACAACAAAAACAGTAATAACAGTTAAAAAATAAAAACATTATTAAAAAACATTCATTCATGGGGGAATCTGATCTTCTTATTCACCCCGCCTGCCGGAAGAGCCATGTTTTTATGGCTTTACGGAAGGCCAGCAGGGTGGGGAAAGTCCGGATCTCTGGTGGGAGTTGGTTCCAGAGGGACGGGGCTCCCACAGAGAAGGCCCTCCCCCGCGGCCCTGCCAACTGACATTGTTTGGCCGATGGGACCTGGAGGAGACCAACTCTGTGGGACCTAACCGATCGTAGGGAGGTATGTGGTAGGATGCGGTCCTGAAGGTATCCTGGCCCTGAGCCATGTAGGGCTTTAAAGGTCAAAACCAACACCTTAAATTGCGACCGGAGACTAATAGGCAACCAATGCAGCTGGCGGAGAATAGGTGTTATGTGGGTGTATCTCGGTACACCCACCACAGCTCGCGCAGCTCTTCCCTTCCTTCCTTTTTTATTTACTGTTTCAATTTAGCAGAGCTACTTCAAAAGACATGCACATGCTCTTTTAATATAAAAGGATTGAAATTCTAAAATCTTATACAGTACAAAGTACAAAGTAACAAAAGTTACTATAAAAATAAGGCCACTGAGACAGAGGATTCAAGCTTACATTAAGGTTCTAAATCATCATAAATCCTCCATTAGGCCTTCCTTAAAAAGCAAGGTTTAAATGGTTCTCCTATTATCTGGGTTCTGAAATTGTGATTTCAGATTCTAAGGTATTTCAAGTGCGCAAGGCTGCACACCGGGAAGCTAAATTAGTTTCAGAAATGGATTTTTGAATGAAATACGGTTGGAAAAGATATGGGAAAAAATACAGAGGAAACTGGATATTATATTCTCCATTTGGAAATGATAAAACAAGCATAGAATGGAATTTAATAACTAGATATTGAGACAAGTTTACACAACTAACGAAAAGCAATCAGATATTACTCATGGTTTATCCAAAAAATAAATGGATTTAAAAATCTGGTAGAACTTCCTGAGGTTACCGTATTTGTAGCACTTTTCCAAAGACTTTTGATTTCCAAAGCAAGCCTTTCTAACATGAAAGTTTATAAAAGTCTAGAGGATATCAAATGAGTGTCTAAACTAATCAAGGAGAGAAGCAACTTGGAACTAAGGAGAAATTTCCTGACAGTTAGAACAATTAATCAGTGGAACAACTTGCCTCCAGAAGTTGTAAATGCTCTAACACTGGAAGTTTTTAAGAAGAGATTGGATAACCATTTGTCTGAAGTGGTGTAGGGTTTCCTGCCTGAGCAGGGGGTTGGACTCCAAGGTCGCTTCCAACTCTGTTATTCTAATTCTAATTCTAATTTAATTAATAAAGATATTAATAAGAATATTAATAAGCATAACTGATGATGAACATTGTCATCACAGGTCAGGATGGTAACGTTAAACCTAGCAAGACAGAGATGATATTTGTCCATTAACATTTAGGCTGTCCAGATCTGGAGTAGTCATTTGACTTTTCAACAAAGATTTGAGTAGCCATTTAACTTTTTAATTGTTTTAATTGCTTTAATTATTCCTCATTTGTCCACCATACTAAGTCTGAATATTAATGAATATAAATATTACTGAAAACCACAATAAATACAATAATAATAACCTGAGCACCACCAACTCAACAACTTTTTCAGAAACTGTTTATATAGGAACATTTATAGATTTACAGATTATTAGAGTTGGAAGGGACCTTGTAGATCATCTAGTCCAACCCCCCGGTCAAACAGGAGTCCCTACACCATTTCGGACAAATGGCAGTGCAATCTCCCTTTGAAAGTCTCAAGTTTTGGAGCTCTCACAACCTCCGCAGGCAAGCTGTTCCACTGTCACCGTCAGAAAGTTTCTCCTTATTTCCAGGTTGAATCTCTCCTTGGTCAGCTTCCATCCATTATTCCTTGTCTAGCCTTCTGGTGCCTTGGAAAACAGCCTGACCCCCTCCTCTCTGTGGTAGCCCCTCAAGAATTGAAACACTGTTATCATGTCACCCCTGGTCCTTCTCTTCGCCAGATTGGCCATACCCAGTTCCTGCAACCACTCTTCGTATGTTATAGTTTCCAGTCCCCTAACCATCCTGGTTGCTCTCCTCTGCACTTTCTCTAGAGTTTCAATGTCTTTTTTGTAGTGTGATGACCAAAACTGGATGCAGTACTCTATGTGTAGTCTAACTAAGGCTTTATAGAGTGGTATTAGTACCTCCCTAGTCCTAGATTGTATCCCTCATCTATAGAGGGGGCTTCAACTATAGATGGGGCTTCATGGCATGGCCCCAGCATACTGCATGGCCTCAGTTGTCATCTTGATTGTTTTGACCCTACTCAACTGACAAGCCTAATTTCTGGACTCATTCAAACATGATTATGACATCTCAAAAACAGTGTGTTTTCCAAACAAGTTCTAGCAGCTCTGCTATTCACTCACCATATTTTTGAACTTCAAATGATTTGTTGTATGTGTATTCTTGCATTTCTACAAATATAAACCATTCTCCGAACACTGGTTGATCAGACAAAGGGAAGCTCATGTTGAGGATGCCTGCCAAAGAAAAGGAAGATCAGAGGAGATGAGCTACATTGGTGGCCCAATTTCCTTAGGAATCACAACCAGAAAATACAAGAGCCAAATGATTCATCCTTATTTCTTTAATCAATTTGCATCTCACCCTTTCTCTTTGAAGCTCTGGGCAGTGGGATGCTCAGTTGTGACAGTCTAAAACTCACCACAACAAATTGGCTTGAGGTTTTTCCATTCTACCATCCGAGACCCTCGGGGATCCTAGGAAAAGAGATGCATTTCTTATATTGGACTAAGTTACCAATATCTAAATATCTTTCTTACTACAACATTTGAAAATGCAAAAACAAGTCCTCAGAACCAGAATATGTATAAGCTCACACATTGCCTCAATGAGATGGGTGGCATCAAAGTCTAATAATAAATAAAAAATAAAAATACATCACAATTTTTGCTTAGTGGGCTAAGTGGACCCAGCCACTAACATTTATAAGCCATGGCACAGCATAGATGAATAGAGACAACTAGTGCTTTTTAAAAAGAATTACAATTAAGGAAATTTTGGCACACATTGTTAACCAGGTTTATATTTACTTGACTCTAATATCTTATTATATATAAACAGAAACTCATCATATATGCCCATGTTTCTTTCTTTAACTGAATGAGGTATGACCTATTCCAATGAGGGTGAACCTATGACATGTGTGTCAAAAGTGACACGCCACAATGTTTTGGTGACATGACAGCATTCAGAATAACATAATAACATAGTTGGAAGGGACCTCCGAGATCTTCTAGTCAAACCCCCTGCTCAAGCAGGAAAACCTACAGCATTTCAGACAAATGGCTGTCCAGTCTCTTCTTAAAAACCTCCACTGATGGAGCATCCATAACTTCTGAAGGCACCCAACAACAACTATTCTATTTATGTATTAAATTCGTTTGCCACCCATCTTGCCCCAAGGACACACTGAGCAGTTTAGAACATTAAAACTATTCTTGAAAGCATGCCCATACGCTTGTGATTTTGGGGGGCTGTGGAGGCCACATAAGAATGGAGTGTGTTCTTGTGCAGCCTCTGAATTTTCTGGAAGTTGTGTGAGAGGGCAGTGCTCTTGTGCGGCTTCTGGAAAATCACATGAGAACGGGGCACGCTTTCATTCAATTTTCAGAGGCCACAGAGGCCATGGAAGAGCCTTCTCCTAGCTACTTTAGAAACCAAGGCCTCATGGGATCTGGAGCAGCCTCATATAGGCGGCAGGGGCCTCTCAACAGAAAGAGAACACCATCCAAAGGTAAATGGTACACTTTGAGGTGGCCTTTTTGAGTGGCAGTGGTGGGGCTAGGGCTGAAGTCAATGACCAGGCCTCTATCTACTTCAGGCCGAATCTCAACACTGCTGCCAACTGCCATCGTTCAGGGTGGCTTAGATGAGCAGGGGAGATAGAGAATTCTTTCTCTTTTGTTCAGGGGGTCCCATGTCAGGAGAATCAAATTAGGCATTTTCCAAGTTTCTGACACACCGAGCCCAAAAGTTTCACCATCACTGGCCTGTGCCAAGCAATTCCTTAAAAATGATAGTGGAGGTAATTGGGCCGTTGCGTTCATTAACTATTTAGCGGGAAAACTAATTCCTCAAGCAAAACTTTTATATAATTTTGAAAGGTGTGTGTGTGTGTGTGTAGGGGAGAAATCAGGGCATCCACTAAAGGTCAAAAAAGTCAACATGGCATTTTGCCATCAAGACCTTATCCCTTTTTTTATGGGCATTGCACATACAATGCTCTAAAAAGGGGAGGGGGTCCTTCCATCTTGATTTCATCAATGCCTCTGTAGACACCCCCGAAGAAAATACTCTAATGGTTTGGCCTTTGGGTCCTGATAGATACTCACCAGCACATAAGCTTCAATCTGCAAGAAAACAAAGAGAGAATTAAATGGCTTTATTCCACTAGGCATTGTGGCACTAAACCCAAGCTTATTTAATTATTTTGTTTTTAAAAAAACTATTCAACAGCCAAAATTATTTGGGCAGTTCCTACTAAAATACTTCCAAAAAATACAATTTAAGTAAAAGCGTATACAGCAAAATGTAAAATAAAAACACTACATAAACTAGGCAGCTGCAAATCGGTAACTCAAAATCTAAAGTAATATGCATTAAAGTACAATTAAAATCAGGATAAAAAAGCTGGGAAAATGAAGAAGTCTTCAACTGGCATGGAAATGTATTTATTTGTTTGTTTGTTTAATTTATTGAAATGCAATGCAATGCAATGAAGCTAATGAAGGCACCAGTCAAGCCTTTCTGATGAGATAATTCATCATTGTCATATACTGCAATAGTTGATGTTTGATTAGTCTATATACCCATGGTGGCAAACCTATGGAACGCGTGCTGGAAGTGGCACGCAGAGCCATCCCACGCAGGACACAAAAAAACTTATCTCTCCTTTGTAGAGGTCACCTCAATTCCTTGCATTGCTTTCCTTTCATTTTCCAAAATTAGAAAAAATATCTTTGTTATGGGAAAGAAACATGTCTTTCCTAAACAAATTGCTTTATTTTATATGGCATACACGTAAGTCCTTTTTAACAAGCACAACTAGAGTCAGCAGCTCCATTGCTAAGTGACACAGTAGTCCTTAAGCGAGATATCACATGACTCTGATGTACTTACATCATCACTTCAGCTGCAGTTGTTAAGCAAGACTGCATGCCCTCAATTTGAGATTGTGGTACTGACTCTGCTTATTGAAAGCCAGTTGTGAAGCGTGGGGCACATGACCGTGGGACACTGCAACCACTGCAAATACCCAAATGTTGCAAAACACCCAAATGTTGATTTGGTGGATGGTGGAGATGCTGCTATAGTCATAAATGCAAGGATGGGTCAGAAAGTTACTTTTTCAGCGCCATTGTAACTTCGAATGACCACTAAACAGAGTAATTGTTACGTGCGGTCTACCTGCATTCTTCTCTATTCCGAGAGCTTCATCTCAAGTCTTAAGTAAAGACTAATTGTCCCCGCTGGCTGTCAGCCAAGATCCTTCTCAAATGAAATAAATCTAGTCCAGTGTTTCTCAATCTCATGTGCCGATTTCAACTCCCAGAATTCTCCAGCCAGATGCACTGATCTAGTCTATTTGCATGAAATATGGATTCTTAAGTCCCAAGCTTAGGGAAATCCTTACCTTCTCGTTGATTGGTCGCAAATCTGGGTTCACGGTAAACAGATTGATCAGCACTAAAAAAGAAAAGAAAAACATAATCAGGGAGAATCAAAATGATTCCAGCACAAAACAATAGGCGCCTGCTAACTCAATCAATGCTCCCGTGCAATGCTCTCACCTTTCTGCTTTGGCCTGTACACCGGCTTATCTGTCTGAATGAAGACTGAAGCGCCTTTGCTATCAATAGTCACGGTAGTATAGTTGTGGAAGATGTAGCCCTCCTCGGCCAAGTGATGGTTGCCCCACACTTTTACCTGAGCCTGGCCCCGAAGTCCTGAGGGAACCTAGGAGACAAATCCAGGATGGAACTTGGATTTATGGCTATTAGTCTTGGGCAGAACTAATTCTAGCACAGATTCTAAAAATGTTACACTTAATAAGTTCCCTGTCCTTTTCAACAGCTTAGATCAGTGTTCCTCAACCATGGCAACTTTAAGTGGACTTCAATTCCCAGAATTCCCCAGCCAGTGTGATTAGCTGGGGAATGATAGAAGATAAAGTGCACCCATCTTACATTTGCTAAGGTTTAGAGCAAGGGTCCCCAAACTTGGCAACTTTAAGACTTGTGGACTTCAACTCCCAGAATTCTCCAGCCAGCTATGCTGGCTGGAGAATTCTGGGAATTGAAGTCCACAAGTCTTAAAGTTACCAAGTTTGAAGACCTCTGGTTTAGAGAAACATTAGTTCAGATCAATAGGAATGCAAACTCCAAGAAGATTTGGCAAAGCATTTTCACAGTCAACCCAGACCTCTTCCTTCTTAATTTCTCCACCACTGCTTTTCCAAACATTCACTACACCATATTCTTTCCATGTTCTTTCTATTTTCTTATTATAAGCAAGACATTTTATTTTCTTGCCTTTCGCTTCATTTTTCCAAAATAGAGAAATGCTGGGGGTTTTCTATCTGTGGATACAACTCTATGGCATCACTTTAGATCAGGAACAGAGAACTCAGTTTCCTCAAGAATTATCTGTTGGTGATTTAAGGCTGGGCGAAGAACCTAAAGCAAGCAAAGACTAGAATCCAAAGTGGACAGGACCAAACAGTCTCTTTTTTCTTACATCTTCTTTCTCTACAAAAGGGGAAGATAGTTCTTGCCATATGTCTAACACGATTGCTTGGAAAGGGTGTTTTAAATTAACCGAAAGGTTATCTATACTCATAGAGCTGTAGGTAACTCATTCTTACTTTGTTACTGGTTCTCAAAATGTATCATAAATAAAACATTTGGCTTGTAAAGCTTCAGAGAAGCTTTCTCCAACCTGTCACTCTTTTGACCAGAGTTCCTACGAGCCTAGGAATAAGAAACATGGAAGGTATGCTCCAAAATACCTGAAGAGCAATGGCTCAGAGAAGGTGCAGAAATGGTTGAATTAACTGAATTATAAGAAAGAGTAATAAGCTTTTCTCAGCAATATCACGCATGAATAAATGGATAACATTCTTGGAATGAATGTATACTTTACTGGGGTGGATAGAAATGTGTTCTCGTAAAAATTGTTCATTATAAAGCAGAAAAAAGCAAGAAATAATAATAATAATACACACCTAGAGGTGGATTGCTGCCGGTTTGGACCGGTTCTTTAGAACCGGTAACGGAAATTTGGCGCTGCTCGCTGAACCGACAGCAATGACCAGTGGTCCACACTCCTAAATCGGTCCTCCGGTCGCTGTGGATTGAAAAAAAAACCCTCTGCGCATGCGCAAAGGCTTCTATGTATGCGTAGAGGGTTATTTCTGGGAAGTGATGCGAGTGCACTTCCGTCGCGATGTAAACCGGTGGGGAAGGTAAGTAGAACCCACCCCTGTACACACCCATTATATTGTAGATGCTGTTTCTTTCCAAATGCTAGCCTAGATATTTGTATAGAAATCAACACAATACTATGAGTGTAATCTGACGAGCAGTTAAGATCTGTCAGCAACTATATAAGTTCAGATTCCCTACTAAATTAGACAGCCAACATAACCTACTCTGCAAGATTCTAACTCCAACAAGCAAAGCAAATGCAGTATAAAAACATGCAGTATATAAACATGGCCTAATGCAGGAACAGGGCCGCTAACATATTCAGAGCATGGCATTCAGTTCAAATTTGGCTTCTGCAGGATCCAGAAGTGGACTGTCTGTTTAAGCAAAACAGAGCAGCTTAGTCCACATATCAGAAGCAGATCAATAGCCATTTCCAAGGTTTTCCAGCAACCGCAAACTCTGCTACAACTACAAACAGCAGCAGTATTTCACTGCTGGGGAGGCTAGGGTGAGACTGGACCAGAGCAGAGATGGTCAACGATAGGTCCACCATCTGACCTCTTGGCAATGGCTGAAGGAGTTGGTATGTGCTGCTTTGAAAGAACTCGCATTCAGAGATGCTGCCAAGGAATGTGTGGTCTTAGTCGCAGCCACACTGAAGAAATGCTGCAGTCGCTGTTGCCAAGGTTCCAGACCAAGTTCAGAGTAAACCCCATTCCTTGAGCAGCAAAAAATTAATGGGACTGGCACACACTTCACTCACACTAGCAATACTAAGAGAGAGCTAAGATGAAGCACAAAAACCTAGAAGGGGAAGAAATGTTGGAACAATCCAAAAGATGTTCTGTGAAACTGATGGTTTAAATGACAAAGGAAGATTTCTTTTCGGGTACAAGGGCAATTTTGTCTCCTGTATCCTAAAAGCAAAAAGTAGCCATTCAATTCCACAAGCTTCTATTAAGTTGTAAGTACCTGATAGTTCCAACTAAATTATAAGAACTCACCTTAAGCTTGATTGTTCCTTTACCTGCAAGATAAAGGAAAAGGGGTTAAGAATCATTATTTTTCTCCCACTGAAGTCTCATAAAGCTAAATATTTTGACTATTTTCCTATTTTAATACAAATGGGTAACAAACCTAGCACAGATATTCAGCAAAAATATAAATGTGTTTGTTCTGGCTATAATTGCCAGTTCAGCTGCAAGATTCCAGAAAGTCAACAAGCCTTGGCAAAAAAAAACCCAAGGTCCACGGTTACCCTTGGCATGAGCATCACCTCTCAACTATGAATTCCAGAAGGACAGGGTGAGGGCTCAGCCACATGTACAAAGCACCCCATTCTGGAGATAGGGATCATGGTGATATTCCTGAGCGAAGCTCCCAATAACATGAACATCAAACCTAAGTTGCTGTGCTGCAGCTTCAAACCTGCCCATAAATGCTACATTTGCAATCGCTGGAAGAGGAAAGGACATGCAAGCACCTTTTGTGGGACACAAGAAGAGTCAAAAGCAGCTGTTTGCGGCAAAGATGACAACAGAAAACAGCTGCTATCAACAAAGCCTGTTGGATGAATGAGCTACAATTTTAAGGCTTCTTCAATTCTCATACGGTTGTGAAAAATTCTGCTGGCACACGACACTTAGATAATGGAATTATTTATAAAGTACATGATTCACTTTGGAATGGTACATTTCAAGGGTATTTTTAAATAATTGACATACAAGCAGCCAAAGAAAGATGCTCCGTGGCTTTCTGGTTTTAATTTCAGGAATGTTGGCCTGCATAATAGTAGAAGATTTGTTTGTAATCTCTACTTTTTGAATTACTGTATGAGTCGCAAACATATTTAAATTTTAATGGCATCTTCTTTCCCAGAACTGGAAGACTGATTTTGGGACCACAAGCATCCTTACAGAAAATTAATTATAGCAAATTCTTTAAAAAAGGAATTAAGTGAGGGAGACATATCTGGGAATAGCGTTTAACGTTTCAGGCTATAATCCCATGCCTGCTTTTCTGAAAGTAAGTCCCATGAAGAACAGTAGGACTTATTTCTGAGGGGGAAATAAGCACAATTTTTTTTGCTGGGGGTTTTTTTTTGGCTTACTGTTTTTTTGCAAAATAATTTACCCATTTCCCGCAATGCTCCGTTTAGACTTTTGTTGCAGAACTATACCCATGACAGCCATAGTATGTGGTAAAGTCACACTTCTTTATGAACTGACATTGCTAATATTTGACTTTCTGAATATTGCTACCTACTTCTAATTTTGCATTAAGGACATTAGAAGAAATATAGAACTGACAAAATGGTACAAGTAGCTATAAAAACATCTAAAACCCTAGTCCTTTACAATCAGGAAAACTCACACTTAAACCTAGGTGATACATAGTTGTATCACTAAATGAAATGCTGAGCTTGTATTATTAGTATTTTGTAACTATGTGCTGTTGTTGTTATTATAGTGATGGACTTGCAGTAAAAAACAGAAGCATTCAGGCAAAGGATGAATTGGGGTATGAACATAACAAATTGGGTATCAGATATCTAATAAATCAGTGTTTCTCCACCTTGGCCCCTTGAAGATACGTGAACTTCAACTCCCAGAATTCTCCAACCAGCAAAGTTGGCTGGGGAATTCTGGGAGTTGATGTCCATCCATCTTTAAGGGTCAATGGTTGAGAAACATTGTAATAAAGTATTCCACAAAACTGTGGTTCTATGTCCTTAGCAAATTCAACAATTTTTCCTTGATGAATCCAAACAGTTTTGCTCTACTACCATGTTTCCCCGGTCTTGGGTTTTTTTTTTTTGTTTTGTTTTTTTTGTTTTTGCCTCCAAAAGAGGCATTAGGTCTTATTTTTGGGAGATGTCTTCCACTGTCTCACCTCGTGGCGGCGCCACCAACAGCCCCGCCCAGCAGGAGCTCATGTGGCTGCTGCCGGCCCACCTTTTTTGCAGCTGCTTGCTGCCACATGCGTGTGGCACCCCCGGTCTACATTTTGCCATCAGAGGCCTTCAGGAAAGGCCTCTGCAGCCAAGAAATGAGCTCCAGATCGACACACGCAGCTCCCCGGCCTCTGTTTCGCTGTCAGAGGCCTTCAGGAAAGGCCTCTGCAGTTGAGAAACGAGCTCCAAATTGATGTGTGCGGCGCCCCTCCCCCGGCGGCCTTGTTTTGCCATCAGAGGCCTTTCCTGAAGGATATGTGTAAAAATCAAGGTAGGGCTTATTTTTGGGATAGGTCTTATTTTCGCAGAAATAGCAATAGCAATAGCAATAGCACTTAGACTTATATACCACTTTATAGTGCTTTATAGCCCTCTCTAAGCGGTTTACAGAGTTCAGCATATTGCCCCCAACAATCTGGGTCCTCATTTTACCGACCTCAGAAGGATGGAAGGCTGAGTCAACCTTGAGCCAGTGAGATTTGAACAGCTGAACTGCAGTGCTGCACTTTAACCACTGCGCCACCTCAGCTCACTTCGGAAACACGGTATCATTCAATTATGTACTGTATACATAAATAGCAGCCTACCTAGAATTGCTCCATGGGCATGAGCCACCATCTCTCCTTTGACAACGAGTTGGATCTGGACCGTTGTCTCCCTGACTGGATTAAAAATAGTCACACTAATAGATTCTTCCACACCTGATCGGAAAACAGAAGGCACCGCAATCAAGTAGCCCCTGGAAAAAGGAAAAAATCAAAAGTCAACACTATGAAAAGAACATCATTCACAATGTGTATTTCATAAAACAGCTCTTCCCATCTGTAGAGATGCGCAAAAGAAGAGAGAGATGGGGAAAAAAATAGAGGTTTCATGGCAAGGAAAAGTTGTGCTTATCTTGGAAACTATTGTACAGATTTCAGGATTATCCCACCCAAGGGATCTGGAAAAAGAAAGTTTGGTGAAAAGGAAGCAGAGGCCGTAATAACCATCCATCATCCCAAGGATTTTGTACAGTAACACAGATGGAAGGCAGTGCTAACATTTCTCATTTGCTATCGGGAGGAGAGGCAAGAAATGATAAAATCTGATCGATGCTCTCAAAAAACAGACATGACTGATTTTCTTAATTTCCCTCCCTCCCTCCTTCTCAAACACACACATAAAGACACACAGAGTCCAGGATGCACAAAAGGTCTGTAAAAGAACCTTCTAAAGACTATTAGGTAATAAATAGGGACTCTGAAACGTATTTCATGAGGGAGGCTGCAGGATGGATTTGATTTAAATCAAGTTGATTTAAATCACGATTTAAATCATGATTTAAATCACTAGTAAAAAGGCTTGATTTAAATCAACTCGATTTAAATCATATTTTTTAAAGAGCAACTGTCATCTCTGTCCCGCAGCAGTTTCTCCTCTGACCCGCTGTTGACTCACCGAGAGTCCCAATATTGCAGAAAATACAGCCTCATGCTACATAACTAAGCTCCATTTCATGCTGAATAAACTAAATTATTAATGCATCTTAAATAGAAAACTATCTTTAGATAGATTTTTACTCCAAAAGCATTTTATTAAAATAAATTTGATAACAAATAAAAAAAATCCAATTTAAATTTTAAAAAATCCCATTTTTAAAATTTTTTTAAAAAACCCATTGATTTTTATCCACCCTGGGAGGCTGGAATTTGATAAGTTTGTGATTGCATTAAGGGATAAAGGAAACCTGAATGGATGCTCAAGAAGTCTCGCATCCCCCTTGATCTCATTTTTGTTTCCTCTGAGTAAAAAAAATTCTGTGTTTATGGGAGGAATCTTAAAGGTCTCCTGTTGCTATTTAAATTGTCCTGTTGGCTCTCCTGGGCATAGTCATACTTACCAAGTTTGTGTCTATTGTTTCATTCTTCTGGCATAAGGCCAGAAGCATTCTCTATCTTCTGTTACAAGGCTAAGATAGTATGTATTAACTACTCATAGTGCTCTCTCACAAAAGGCTGAACAATATTCTCAGGTTCTTGCAGAATTATTTATGCCCTTCTCGTGACATCATGATATCCATCACTTCCCTCACCCGCTTCTACCGCTCTCCGAAGACCCTTCACAGAAGACAGCTCTTCACGTCACACGCTTTAAAACATATTTTAACTAGTTGTTTCGTTTTGGCCCAGCCCTTGGGTCTCTCTAACTGGAGATTAATAGGCACCCCAGGGGTTGAGGGTCATGCTATTTTATAGCTCCCAACCCTGTCTTTTTTCAAATTCCAAGTCTTGTGTTTCTTCCTCAGCAGGATGCATTGCCATGGAGATCCCATTACAACTGCAAAAGTTCAGATCTCCTGGGTGTGCATCATGCAGATTGTGTTGGGCATGCTAAGACCCAGGGAGGGTAGGATATAGCGTGTTTTCCTCATATTACCAGGCTAAAAATACATATATTTTATTTTCTAATTGTAAATCTCTGGCCATGTTTTCCGTATCAGGAGGGGGTGGGATGGAGAGAGGAATAAAAAATACATCTGTTTCTATTAGGCAAACAGCTGTGAGTGGCCACATCCACTGTGGGCGATGATCCCATATGTGGAACACATGTAGTTTAAAATTCTTCTTCCAATACGCTGTCATTGTCTTGCAAATGCCATTGTTCTGCTCCTAAAAGTCACTGCACTTAAAAAAAAATACCATCACTGTTAATCTTTTTGTAAGTCGAGCATTTCTGACATTTTTTTTGCTTAGGGCTTAGAAAGAGTCACACCAAGAATGCACATTGCACAGAAATGCAGTCACAAATGCTAGGACAGCATCCGACTTGCTAACAATTTTGACAGATCTTAAAAGGAAAGGTATTGCCTTTGGAATCTGTACAGGCGGAAGCATTTAGTCATTGAGAAGGAATTGCTAAGGCATCTCGAGTACCAGCTTGGTGTGCCTTTACTACATCATAAAACAAAGCGAAGTTTATTAACCTTGCTCTGGGAACTGGCTTGAGAATTAGGCACTATTCACCAGTGCCCCAGCTTGTGGAGAGTAGATGTGTTGCCGGGGACAAAAAAAATGTACAAAGAGGGTCTCAGAATTTAAAGCGTACATACTCAGCTTAGAAGCAAAATGTCATGCGCTCTTCACAAAGGAAGTGTCAAAAGGCTGGTTAATACTTAACCTTTGTGAAGGAGTTACAACCAAGTAGCCTGGTGTGACAAACTTGATTGTAGAGTAATGGAAGGGGGGGGAATAGCATGCAATGATTTCCGCCTAATTTATCATAGGCAATGATTTTTGCATAATTTACCTCAGGAAAACAAAAGTACTTGCTAGCCACCAAAGAAATCTTGCATTTCACAAGTTATACTTTCTGCATCTTCTCCCAGCAATGTCTCTCTCCTTCTAGCTAGCCAATGAATGTTCATCTGAACTGAGTTTAGCTACATATCCAGGCTTCTGTTAGCAAAGCAGCCAGACCATTTTTGAAACAAGGCAGGCAGCCTGGAGAACCCCACACCATTGGTGAAATGCTACAAGAAGCACTTTTCAAATTTTATACAATTCACCCCCAGAAGTGTGATGTCAAAACCCACCCGCCCTCCCCTTGCTTGCTTTTCGATGCTACCACATCAGGCAAGGGCAGAATTAGATCAAATTAACTTTTCTAAATTCAATCCCTGAATTAGACCCCCCCCCCCAAATCGGATTGTTTGGTTCGAAAGAGGAGGAGGAAGAAACATCAAACCCATCCCAAGTCTAAGCCTGGGAACATTATTTAACATTTGTTAAACTGATCAACCGTACTGTTAAGGACAGCAAAGACGCGGTTTTGAATAAAAGCAAACAGCGTGCAACTTTTTACGGACCACAACTCATCTCGCATAGGACCGGGGAGGGGGGGAGTGTTGTTTCAAACATTTGCGTAAAATCTGCTCGCTAAGAACGTGTGCGTGTGAACGCGCGTGCATTGCACAAATTACAACCTTCCTCTTCGGATGCCCCTGTCCTTTGCAGCCCGGAGATTTCCAGAAAGGAAGGCGGTCAAGGAACTCCCTGCGTATGCCTCACGGCAAGCAAAGTCCTACTCAGAAATACTCTTCCTGGCGCGGGAGGCTCGGGTTGAAAGGAAAGGCAAGGCGGAGAAGGAGCGAGGCGGAGCGGAGCCGTTGCTCGGTGCGCTTTGTTCAGGGAGTGGGCATCCCGAGGGCTGCGCGTAGCTACTCACTGCCTGGGCGGGCTCGGGGCGCCGATCTCGCCGAAGCTGCACAAGGGCAGGAGCAGAAGAATCCAGCAGACGCGGCCGCCGGGCATGGCGCGCTGGGTCCGGGCGCCCTTTGTTCCCTCGGGACGGCCGGAGCAGGAGATGGAGCGGGAAGGATGCCGAGCAGCGCCGGGCTTTTTCCCCGCAGGAGCAGCAGAGCGAGATCCCAGCGACTAGCTCAGCCTCTCGCTCTGGCTGGCCGGCCCCGCAGCTCCGCCGGTGCCTTGCTTCTTCCGCAGCCCCGCCTCGATCCGGGGGCCCTGCCTAATACCTCCCCCGCCCCGCCCCCGGCACCTCCTCCGACCGCCCCGCGCCCCTCGGCTTTCCTTGGTTTGGTTGGCGGGGAGCGGAGCGGGCAGAGAAGGGGCGGCCGAGGATCGCCACTCCGGACCCCGGCCGGTGTTTCCTGGCAGCTGCACGGCTTGGCCGAGGCACCAAGGCAGGAAGGAGGGTGCTGGGCTCGGTTGTGCTCATGTTGTGCGGAGAAAAGTTTGCTCCCAGGGCTTCAGTGGCATCTTCCCCGCGCCTGCCTCGCTCGATTCCAGTGTCTGAAAGCGCTGAGCTCCGCTTCTATAGCAGTGTTTCACAAGATGAGCAACTTTTAAGATGCGTGGACTCCCAACTCCCAGAATTCCCCAGCCAGCATAAGTTGGCTGACTGAGGAATTCCAGGAGATGGAGTTCCCCAAAATAAGACAACCCCAGATAATAAGCCCAATTGGGCTTTTGAGTGCATGGCAATAAGGCCAAGCGCTTATTTTAGGGTTCAAAAAAAATATAAGATAGGGTCTTATTTTCGGGGAAACATGGGTATTAACACAATTCTAGGCTGCATTAACAGAGGGATAGAATCAAGATCATGTGAAGTGTTAATACCACTTTATAATGCCTTGGTAAGGCCACACTTGGAATACTGTATTCAGTTTTGGTCGCCACGATGGAAAATAAGATGTTGAGACTCTAGAAAGAGTGCAGAGAAGAGCAAAAATATGATTAGGGGACTCGAGGATAAAACATATAAAGAACGGTTGCTGGAATTGGGTATGTCTAGTTTGATGAAAAGAAGGACTAGGGGTGACATAATAGCAGTGTTCCAATATCTCAGGGGCTGCCACAAAGAACAGGGAGTCAAACTATTCTCCAAAGCACCTGAGGGCAGGACAAGAAGCAATGGATGGAAATTAATCAAGAAGAAAAGCAACCTAGAAGAAATTTCCTAAGTGATAATAAATAACCAGTGGAACAACTTGTCTTCAGAAGTTGTGAATGTTCCAACACTGGAAGTTTTTAAGAAGAGATTGGACAACCATTTGTCTGAAATTGTATAGGGTTTCCTGCCTGAGCTGGGGGTTCAACTAGAAGACCTCCAAGGTCCCTTCCAACTCTGTTATTCTGTTCTATTACACATACAAAAAGAAAGGGATCCTCTACCTCTTCTTTCTTGCAGACATTTTTTGACTTTGCACTTGAGGCTATGCTCCTGGTGGTCTCCTCTCCATGTATTAAACTAATAAAATCCTTATTTGCAAGGTAATGTCTTTTTCTATCATCACAGGGTTTGCATAAATTCCTGGCAGCCAAGTCTTCCAGACCTCAGTCATGGATCAGCTGACCCTGGATTGTTTGGAGGGTATGATCATAAAAGTCAAGATACTCAGCCATGAGAATGTGTTGTTTTTTTAATGGGGGATGTCACACAGTGATTATATTGCCTGTTACATGTATATGCAGGGAACTGCATCCCTATCAAATATAATGGTTTATTCCTGAGCACGTGATTAATATGTTCCTAGTACGCATGTGTACATTCCTTTCTTTGATCCATCCTTCTGTTTCAGCTTCTGTGGAAGCAAGACGTGTTTTTTATAGCAAAAATGTGATTAATGAGATTTATTGTTTTTGTACCGAAATAAATATTTTCTACTTAGAACTTTAAACTGCGGTTTCTTTTCTAATATCAGAATTCCAGGTAAAGATCTATTTTTGCCTCTGATGAGAGTTATTCTTATCTGACAGGGGAGCTTTTAAGGAAATTGTTATCTCCCTCTGTCTGCTTTCTCTCTCAAGCTGGGGATCAGCTATGGGGAATGGGAGGAGTGACAGTAAGATGGGAGGTCTCTAATCTGATGGAGTCTCCTTGCTTCAACCACTCCTCCCAGCCTGGGGATCTCTGGACAACCCCTCCAGAACCAGAACTATTTCATGGGAATTGTGATGGAATCTCCTTGGACAATAAAGGTGACTTAACGAGCAAGTGCTGGAATACGTAACATCAGACTTGTCACTAGAAGGCAAAATCACAAAACTGCATCTCATTTTGGATATTCACTGGAAAAAAATCAATTATGTTTGGAAGAGTTAGTGGCAAAAGGAAACCAAACAACACAGTGGCTGGACACCATCAAAGCTGAGCTGACCCCAGCCAGATCATAGAAAAACTCAAAAAAGTAGTGCAAGATCAGAATAGAATAGAATAGAATAGAATAGAATAGAATAGAATAGAATAGAATAGAATAGAATAGAATAGAATAGAATAACAGAGTTGGAAGGGACCTTGGAGGTCTTCTAGTCCAACCCCCTGCTTAGGCAGGAAACCCTACACCACTTCAGACAAATGGTTATCCAATCTGACTGCTGGCTGTAGTTCGGCAGTTCAAATCTCACCAGGCTCAAGGTTGACTCAGCCTTCCATCCTTCCGAGGTGGGTAAAATGAGGACCCAGATTATTGGGGGCAATATGCTGACTCTGTAAACCGCTTAGAGAGGACTGTAAAGCACTGTGAAACGGTATATAAGTCTAAGTGCTATTGCTATTGCTATCTCTTCTTAAAAACTTCCAGTGTTGGAGCATTCACAACTTCTGGAGGCAAGTTATTCTACTGATTAATTGTTCTGTCAGGAAATTTCTCTTTAGTTCTAGTTTGCTTTTCTCCTTGATTTGTTTCTTCTACCCATTGCTTCTTGTCCTACCCTCAGGTGCTTTGGAGAATAGCTTGACTCCCTCTTCTTTGTGGCAGCCCCTGAAGAGATGGCTGAGATATGGCCCATTGAATCATCAAGAGTCGGCGATGACTGAAGGGATATCATCATCATCATCATCATCATCACCACCACCACCACCACCACCACCACCACCACCAAGAATCACCAGCTAGAGGAAAGGGAGAAGTAAAGAGGTGTGGCAACATAGCATTTCTCCATGGGAGGAAACATCGTAGATCACACTAGTAAAGCTTTATCAACTTCTTCCCAAGGGAATACAGCCAGTCTGACAAGATTCTTGTAGTATAGGTGATCAACAATAAAGAAACTGTGTTGGCCTATTCACAAAGTTGTTCCAGTTCCTTATGCCTGACAGGAATATTCTTCCTGCACAACATAAAATTCTGGGTGCCCCTGTTGGCTGGCTTGCTTAGAGACCCGACTGTGGTGATCAAAAGGAGACTTGAGCAGAAGAATGAGCAATTAGCAGCAGCAGGAATGCGCAGTCCGTGGACTGGAGTACACAGGAGGTGGTTGTGAGTAAGGAAGAAGAGTGAATGAGTAGCGTCACCTGATAGACTGCAAGTGCGTAGGCTTCGCTTTCTCTCCATAGGGGTAGGGAAGTGGACAATACTTGCACATAATCCCTTCCTCTGTGGGAGGTTGTAATGCGATAGTTTGTTCTCCTTCACTGAGATTGTGCAAAGCAGAAATGAGCACAACCCGAAAACCGTTCTGGGAATGGAGTGCCTGGCCCATGTTTGGAGAAGCTGTTATGATTTCTGGATATCAAATATTGGCAGCTAACCATTCTTCCTATCTTCCAGTCTTGGGATAACATCTGAGCTTCGGTCATTTGCATCATTGCGTGCGTGACTGTATGTAAAAACAAAATAATAATAATAATAATCCCGCCTACCATCTTGGAATGCATATACAAAAAGTTATTCTGTATTCATGCTTGAATTATTCTTCTAAAATCCTCAGTGAGTGGCAAATAGACCTAATGGTTTTATTTTGCTTGCTTGCTTTTTACACACACACACACACACACACACACACACACACACACACACACACACACACACACACACACACTCTGTATATACTAGTAGCTTATGTGATCGGGCTTGATAAATTGACAGTTAAAGTTTGAACATTAATGAGTAGTTATGGTCGGCCTCTCCTCTCCCCTTCTCTCCCTCAGGCTTGCTCCACAAAAGCTTGCCCCTCAGGCTTGCCCCACAGAAGCCTCTTCTCTCCTATCCCCCTTCTCTCCCTCAGGCTGGTCCCATTGATGCTCTCCTATCCCCTTCTCTCCCTCAGGCTTGCCCCACAGAAGCCTCTCCTATCTTATCCCCTTCTCTCCCTTTCAGGTGGGGAGTTAATATAAGGCAACTGGCAGTTGGAACAGTGTTCTTTTCAAGTGGGGAGGGGGAGTAGAACGTCTAACTCCTTAGCATAATAATAATTTAAGAAATACTAATGATTTGATGGCCATTTCGAAAAATCCTTTCTTAGTGAGCACCTAGAAGCCAAGAGGAACATATGTGCCAAGTTTCAAGTTTGTAGGCTTTATGGTTCTGGAGATTTCATGATGATGCATGAGTGGTATTTCGCTTTTATATATATAGATAATAACTAAAGATAATTGATCTATTCTCCCATCTTCTACATTTAGAAAATATTTTTTCTCACATAACTCACATAACTATGTGGTTACATTAAGCTGAAATGCAAAATAAATTCTTCAAATTGAACTTGACTTCTAATAACTTCCTTCCACACAGATTTTTATCAGCAATGTTGAACTGATTTTCCACTGTCTTTTTCTAGGTCTGCTTTTTTCCCCTTTTTTGCCAACTATTCACTTAGCCTACAGCCCTGGGATTACCTGATGGTGTCCCCTCCAATTACTAACTGAATTTTTGAAGTCAACTAAGGTTGCCTAGGTACTACTAAGCTATCCTGGACCACAGTGTTTGGCTAAGTTGAGAAGCTGACTCTTGATTACTGATTTATAAAGACCTACTTTGATCCAGAAAATATTCTGGATATTCATGTGCTAGAATTCAAATTTCTTGTCAAGGA
The DNA here is from genome assembly GCA_023053685.1 of Diadophis punctatus similis. Classification (NCBI taxonomy): domain Eukaryota; kingdom Metazoa; phylum Chordata; class Lepidosauria; order Squamata; family Dipsadidae; genus Diadophis; species Diadophis punctatus. The sequence continues at coordinate 308,241,360 of JALIGW010000001.1, forward strand.
GAACAGCTCAATAAGACCTGCTAAGAACCCATCTCTATGTGAAGAGAGCGGTACCTGGCCAGGATGACAAGCCTTTGTGATGGCTCTCACATTTTGGAACTCCTTAAGTTCCCTCCCTCATGGTTTTTAAAGATACTTTCACCAGATTTTCAATTTTAGCTAAGTTTTATTTACTACTAATGAGTTTTATTTACTACTACTACTATTGCAATTGTTTTTAAAACTTTGATTTCTTCTTTGTCACATTTTTAATTTTACCTTGCAACCTGCCCAGAGTCATTTGAATTGGCTCGTGTATTGTTGTGGTTGAAGCTGAAGTAGTCATTGACAGGTAGGACATTATAGCAGATAATTTTATGAACTACGCTTAGGTCATACCGAAGGCGGCGTAGTTCTGAATTGTCTAAGCCCAGAATTTCAAGTCTGGTGGCATAAGGTATTCTGTTGTGAGCAGAGGAGTGAAGGACTCTTCTCGTGAAATATCTCTGGACACGTTCAATTGTTATTAATGTCCGATATGCAGTGCAGTTCCAGACATCTGAGCTGTATTTGAGAATTGGTCTAGCAAATGTTTTGTATGCTTTGGTTAGTAGTGTAATATTACCAGAGAAGAAGCTATGCAATATTAAGTTTACAACTCTTAATGCCTTTTTGGCGATGTTGTTACAGTGGACTTTGGCACTTAGATCATTAGATATGAGTACTCCAAGGTCCTTGACAGAGTGAGGGTAGTCTACAAGGTCGTGTCCACTCAGCTTGTATTTTGTGTTCTGATTCTTTTTGCCAATGTATATGACAGAGCATTTGTTGGTTGAGATTTGGAGTTGCCAATCGTTTGACCATTCTGACACAAAGTCAAGGTCTTTTTGAAGGGTAGCAGCATTGTCGGTGGTGTTAAATAGTTTTACATCATCAGCAAAGAGAACGCAGTTGCTTATAATATGATCGCAAAGGTCATTTATGTAAAGTATAAAGAGTGTTGGTCCTAGAACGCTGCCTTGGGGGACACCGCTGTTAACTGGTGCAGGATTTGATAGGATGCTCTGTATTTTGACCACTTGTTGTCTGTTTGACAGGAACGCAGCTATCCAATTATGTAGGGGTCCAGAGATGCCATAGGATTTTAGTTTTAGAAGTAGTTTGTCATGTATCAAAGGCTTTACAGAAGTCTATGTAAATTGCGTCAATTGCTTTGCCCTGATCGAGTTTTGTAGTCCATATGTTTTTGCAGTGTAGAAGTTGTAGGTTACAGGATAATTTTTTTCTGAAACCAAATTGTTTGTTAGAGGGTAGGTTGTTTAAACTGTTTAAACTGTTAAACTGTTTAAACTGTTGCAGAAGATGAGATTGAGGCCGTTGTTGAGTCTAGTGTTGTTAGTTACTAGTTGATCTACTCCCAGATTAGTAACAGCATTGTATAGGGTTGCATGGATGGGTTCAGTTGTACATTCGTTTGGGGTCCAATTAATAAGAGGTAGATTGAGGTCACCAAGAAAGATAGGAGGGTATGGGCAGGAGGCTGCCCACGTTAGTAGTGAAATTAACTTGTTCGCATGTGCGATGTCGTAATCAGGGCTCTGTAACATAGTAGGAAGTGAAATGTGGTATTTAAGGACAGTTAAAAAGACCCAAAAAAACACAGTTAAAAAGACAAAAAAACGATAAAACTCCAGGTCCAGACGGGCTTCCTGCAGAATTCTATAAATGCTTTCTAGATACACTAAGCATTCCAATGAAGGAAGTTTGCAATGAGTTATTATCAGAGGCTAAAGTACCAAATACATGGACAGAAGCAAATATTACCCTAATACCAAAAGAGGATTCAGTTTTGACACAGATAAAAAATTACAGACCAATATCAAAATAAAAGACAAACTTGAAAAGGGGGCAAATCTGAAAGAGATTCCTAAGAATTAAAAAAATGTTTATAATTTGCTTTAGAAAGGAAAATACAAGAGCAAAACTAAGAAGATAAATAAATAAATGTAAAGGACAGCTTTTGGTAATAAAAGACATACGGTCACTATATAGGTAGTCCTCGACTTACAACCATTCATTTAGTGACCATTCAAAGTTAGCACTGAAAAAAGTGACTTAATGGTTATTTTTCACAAATGACCATTGCAGCGATCACGTTTTGCGACCCTCTGACAAGCAAAGTCAAAGGGGAAGCCAGATTCACTCAACAACCGCGTTACTAACTTAATAACTGCAATGATTTACTTAACAACTGTGGCAAGAAAGGTCGTAAAATGGGGCAAAGCTCACTTAACAAGTGTCTTACAGCAATGGACATTTTGGGCTCAATTTTGGTTGTAAGCCGAGGATTAGTTGGGCACAAAGTGCACCCACGGCCATTTTCCATCCTTCTGAGGCCCATTTACAACTATTGATGATAGGCTAAAGGACAATTGTTTCATCCTGCACAGATAGAGCCACTTTGGTTTTAGTAGTTAAGGCACCTGGCTAGTAAATGGGAGACCATGAGTTCTAGTCCTACTTAGACATGAAAGCCAACTGGGTGACTTTGGCCCAGTCACCTTCTCTTAGCCAGATCTACCTCACAGGGTTGTTGTTGTTGTGGGGAAAACAGGAAGAGGAAGAAGTGTTGAATATGTTTACCACCAATGTTCTCTTTAAGCTGTGCGGCCGCGCGGCCGCGCACGTAACGAGAGAACGGCGCACGCCATTTTCCAACTGCCGCGCGCCATTTTCTAATATCAGAGGCTGCACGACTGCGCGCCCGCGCACATGACTAGAGAACGGCACGCAGCAGTTTCCAATTGCCGCACGCCGTTTTCTAGCATTAGAGGGACCATTGTTTACCGCCACTGAGTTCTATGTAAAAATAATAAAAGTGGGATACAAATAATACATAAAATAAACATCTAACTTAACTCAGAGTCAAGCAACATTTTAGATCTTGTAGGCACTTCTAGAATCCTAGGAACAAGTTGTAGGCACTTGCACAAAATGGCTTCTCTGTTCACAAACTGGCTATAATGTATATTATGGACACTGTCAAAAAAACCCATTTACCAGAGGTTCCCCCCCTCCCCGCCCCCCAGCAGCCACCCTGCACAATATTTTCTCAATCAGTCTTATTTTTTCTGCTGGACATACCGTATAGCCATTTTTCCAAAATTACCACAAGACTGCAACATTTACCTCCTCGCCCATCCCCTTTATTTTCTAAGGACATTTAGAGGGTATCAGAAATATTCTTATAAATACTTTTTTTAAAATGCTAGAACCTGGAGTTTTGTTCTGCAGCACGCCAAGGCTTCTGTTTAGTGTCTTGTTATTAAAAACATCTAAAAGAAAAGATGAGGCAGAACATCAGGGGATGATGGGTATCATGCCGCATACCTCTGTAATCACAAAAAGTAGCCAAAAAAGAAAGAAATTTAGCAGAAGCTCTCATGGGCAACAAAAAATCTTGCCATAGAAAACAGAGTTGGACAATCTACTCCATTAATCAGTGGAACAACTTGCCTCCAGAAGCTGTGAATGCTCCAACAGTGGAAATTTTTAAGAAGAGATTAGACAACCATTTGACTGAAATGATAAGGAGTTTCCTGCCTGAGCAGGGGGGTGGACTAGAGGACCTCCAAGGTCCCTTCTACCTCTGTTATTCTATTCTATTCTGTTGTTATAAGGAAATATCCTTTTAGGTTCAGTTCCAAGTGGGGAAAAAGACACTGGATTCATGAAGGTTGCTTGGAAGGAAGGTTTAATGGTGGACAGGAGCACATGGCAGGAGCCCCTGTACAGAAAAGGTAACTTACATGGTTGTGTGGTGAAGAGAAAAAAGAGAGAGAGGAATGCGGAGTTCCTGGTTTTTATAGTCTAAGTTGGGTCCCACCTCTTAGATTTCCTTTTCCTGTATAGAAATGTATCCCATTGGCTCTCAGACCCCCCAGGGGCATGCTGGGGTGGCTCTTGGCTTTTGTCTAATCCAGCTTTGGCTGAAATGGAAGGGCCTTGGGCAAATCCTATTATGGTTTTGTTATGCAGAAGACTTTCAGCCAGGTGAGAGGAATGTGTGAGCTTAGCAGGGGTGGGGGTTTCCAAGAGGAGTCTTTTGTCTGTTTAAAAAGCATGTTTCCAGATGTTTCCACAGAATATTTCATACATTTTAATATCTCCTAGGATATCTCATTTCCTAGGAGAGGGGTGGGTGCTAACTTCCTACAATCCCTCATTTTTTTTTTCAAAACATGTGAGTGCAACACATGTTTTGACACAAGCTTCAAATTGATCAGGTCAGGGAGATTTTATGGGTGCTTTCAATTTTCTCTGATGCAGTGGGGAAGACGTTGAAAGAGGCAGTTGAAAGAGGCAGCAGAAGGATTCCTTTAGTGGCTCCCAAAAGGAGAGCTTTCAACCATGATGGTCAATGGCCAGGGCAAAAGTTCTGGAAATAAATTTACAGTATCCAATTTTCCATGCCAATTATGTTCAGATGTTTGATAACACTTTCGATGAGCTCCCAGACAGGTTTCAAGCAAGCACAGGCCCCACAATATTCCCACAGCCATGGTTTACCTTGAAATCACAGGCTGCCCATTTCCAAGGGATGGTTCTTGAATCTGCCCTAGCTCTTACTTTAGTGCATCTAGGATTTGTGAGTCCAAATTGAAATTAGCCAGTGTGCAATCTAGGCTTTTCTTTTTTTTTTTTTTTTTTTTTTTTAGAATGAGCCCTGGGACTCTTACTCCTGAGACCACCAGTGCAAAATACCCTGCTTTACTGGGCAGCAGTCAGGCCTTGGGTTTTCGAAGATCCTTTCTGCTAGCTCTTCAAGTGGGGAAATTGCCTGAGGGGACCTGTCCCCTTCCCCCATGGAATTAGCAGGGAGATATGACTGCCTGGGCTTTAATGCCACAAAGCAGGAGTCAAAACAACAACAACAACAAAAAAAACCAGCAAGCTAAAAGCAGCTTTGGGTGGGGGTAGGTGAAAAAGGGATAACCTCAGTCTAATTCTGAATGGCGTGTCTCTGTGTGTTTGTGTATGCAGCTACAAATTTAACTCCCACTAGACAGAAATCTAAAGTGTACAGAACTCACTGTGGTAACCACTCCCAATACAATTATTACATGAGTACATTAAACTGATTACAATATAGATGAGACAAGAAAGAGAAACGTTACAATGAATTTCAGTGAATGAAGCAAGGAAAGAAAGAAAACAAAGAAAAAAACTTTACAATGAATTTCTGTGACTGAAGCAAAGAAAGAAAAACTTTACAATAATTTCTGTGACTGAAGCAAAGAAAGAAAGAAAAACTTTACAATGAATTTCTGTGACTGAAGCAAAGAAAGAAAGAAAAACTTTACAATAATTTCTGTGACTGAAGCAAAGAAAGAAAGAAAAACTTTACAATGAAGTTCTGTGACTGAAGCAAAGAAAGAAAGAAAAACTTTACAATAATTTCTGTGACTGAAGCAAAGAAAGAAAGAAAAACTTTACAATGAAGTTCTGTGACTGAAGCAAAGAAAGAAAGAAAAACTTTACAATGAAGTTCCCCCCTCCCCCCTTGTCTTTTCAGCTGTCTTCTGAGGATTGAAAATAGATGTTTGGTCTTTATTTGTCCATCTCAGGGTCCTTTCATTCATGTCTGCTGGGTGGCCTTAGGTTTTGGTGGTAAGGCTGGTCAGTCAGGCTTGGAAAGATCTACTCCACTCTGGTTGATGTGATGACTAGAGGACTAGATTCAAACCCACTTCTGGCTCAAATGGATGGAATGTCTTTACTGGAGGCAGTGTCTGAGCCCATTTGCTCTGCTTCCATAGGCTTCAGGATCATGTGTGCAGGGCTGAAAGACATAAGAACAGGGTCCCTTCCCCCTTTTGCTGGTAATTCTACCACGAGAGGCATTGTAAAAGGATTAGAGATTGGGGGGGGGTAGATAGCTTGCAGGCAGGGTTTGAGGAAAACAATCAACACATCAGTATCGCAGTTAAATCAATTATAACAAAATGGAGACATCACCAGGGGAAAAAAATGAACAGACATTTCCATCTTAGCAGAGAATTGGCATCCATTAAACATCACAGAAGAGCAATATTAAAACTGTTTGCATGTACATACAGTAAATGTAAAAATGAAATTTTCCTGTAAATTAACTTAAAACATTGTCCCTTAAATTTTGGCTTTTCTTAAAAACACCGAGAGGAATAGGAAAATTGAACTCTGTTCCTTGTCCCAGATCAGGTTGGCCAGTCCTAACTGGGCAAAGACATTTTCCTTTCTTTTCAGTGCTTTTAATTTTCTAACAATTTGAAATTCATATCTCTAGGAAACAGAGATATTTTACAGTTGCAATTACTCGAGTGCGCACAAGACAAGACAAAGACGTACACATACACAAAAACATGGACAAAGAGGATGACAGGACACACACACAAGTCCTTCCTGCCATAAATCTCAGTTAAATTAGGAAGGCACAAATCTTAACAAACAAACCACGTGGTTACATATAAGAGAGAGAGAAGAAAAGAGAGAGAGAAGAAACAACAAACACCTCAACATTTTTCCTTTTCTGTTTTCTTAAGTACCTTTATTTAGCCAAATTGGCTGTTTTGTTTCTCTGTGTCATCCCTCAGCAAAGCCCATTTTCTACACAAGTTTCCTGCTTTTACTTTTGCACATTCCTGTCATACAGATATATTCCTGGCGTCCCAGGTTCCAAGCCCTCACAAGGGTCTCCGCCACCCACGAACTAGAGCTTCCCATGATCCTTTAAATGTAAGGTTCACTTTGGCTTAGCTAGTGACGCGCTCAACAGTTTCAGAGACTAAAAAAACTCTGGGAAGGACTTCCGATTCTCTCGTAGAAGTAAGGCCCCCTTCCTGTAGGGAATCTCTCTAGGTTTATCAGATCCAAAAAGGGGATCTGCGAGGACTAGCCGCCCCTGTACAGCTAGTACTAGGACCTCCACACTCACGGGCTTCACATTTAGAACTGAAAATTCTGGGGTTTGCTTTTGGGATGTGCACATAAAAACGACAACAACAACAACAAAATTTGCTTTCCCACCCTTCAATCACATACATACACATACAGAGACATTCTTCCTCCTTCCCTAACAGAAGGTCCTGTGCTCTGTAAACGCTAAACAGAACTTACACAAATCAAAACAGAGAAAGAGAAGACATTGACACATAGGCTGGTAGATGAGAAAGAAACTCTATACTACCAAATGAGGATAAACAAAAATAATTCAATATTATGAAAAGCTGTATGAGCAAGAAGTTTCAGAAAAATAAAATTAAAGAATATTTGGAAAAAATGGAATTGCCTAAAGTACCAGAAAAGGACAAAAACTATTAAAAGAATGAATATCAATGATGGAATTATCAGAAGCAGATCAAGAGACAAAAGAACAACCAAACACCAGGACCAGGTGGGCCAGTGGCAAAATTTTACAAAGATTTTACATAATGAGGTATTGATTGATGTAAAAGGTATCACATTCCTGAATGGGAGCAAATATTACTTTGATTCCAAAATAAGATTCAGATTTAATGCAGATAAAACTATAGGCCCATCTCTTCACTGAATGCTGACTATAAAATATATACTTCAATAATGGCAGCAAACTAAAAGGTTCCTAAATGAATTTATACATTCAGCTCTCTTAAGCTATTTCTAAGAGACAGATTAAAAACAAAATGAGAATGATTTTAAATACATTAAAAAAAGGCACAAGAAAAGGATGCTATTGATTTTGATACTGGAAGTGCTAAATATAAATATTATGGCAGACACAGAAATTAAAGGCATGGAAACTTTGAAAACTAATTTTGCACCAAGTGAGAAATAAAATATGTTAATAACCAACCTTACTGACAATTTTGTTGTCCAAAAGGTAGAGAAGAGAACTAGAGGAGATAATTAAGTCCATACTTGACTTAATACTTACAAACAAAGAAGAAGTTGTAGAAGGATTTGAAACTGCATCATTAACATAACAAAAACGATTCAACACAATTGAACACACTAAAGTCTTAGATTTTAAAATAAAGCTGACCTTAATAAACTCAAGAGAAACTTGAGAAAGATTCCTTGGATGAAAGTCCTAAAGGAAAGAAGCAACTCAAGAAGCTTTGTAAACTCTGAAAAAACTTGATTATAAAAGCCAATTGCACAAAAGCAATCAGGAAAAAAAAACAGAAATCCAAGAAACACCAGCATGGCTGCACAAAGACCTCACTGACAACTTGAATGAATGAAGGACAGATACAAAAATGGAAACATGGACACATAACTAAAGCAGAATATCAGCAGATAGCAAGAATCTGTAAAGAAAAATCAGGAAACAAAAGCCTTGAATGAACAACGACTTGCAACAAAGTGAAGGATAATATAAAAGATTCTTCCAATACATAAAAAAAACAAGAAGAAAAATCAAGGAAACAGTTGGACCACTAAGGAGAGAAGGCAACACAGAGAAAGCCATGAGTTGCTTAACTCATTCTTTGCATGTCTTCTTGCAAAAAAGAAATGCAACCCAACTAACCAGAAATATAACTGGAAAGGAAAAAATAAAACAGACTGTAAACTAAAGTTAAAATAAGCAAAAACATTAAGAGAACACCAGGTCCCAGAGTCCTAAAGGAGCTGGTAAATGAAATCTCAGAACCACTGCACATCTTAAAAAAAAATCTTGGGACACGGGGACCACCTGAGAAACTGGGAAAAAGCTAATGTGGTTCCCATCTTCAAAAAGAAAGAAAAAAAAACAACTAGACTGAGCCCTATCTAATGCAAAGAAAAGTAAAATCCTACCCCTAGGTAAGGAAAACCAAAAATATAGATAACTATTATAAATTGGTGCAAGAAATTAAAACAGATTTGGAGAAGTGGAAAAGAACCACCATAAAATGAGTATCCTGCAATGGCTAGCAGACAAAACAGGGCTGGGGGGGGGAGAAGGGGGGGGAGAAGGGGGGGAAGGAAATATCAAAGGATTTAGGAAGATACATTAACTTGGTTAAACAAAAAGCATGATTATTTTTTCCCTAAAATGATTTGTACCCAGACAACACACTATTCAATTGAAATTGGAATTTATATATGCCATAAAGTAAAATTAAAAAGCAAAAATTACCCCCCACACACATACACACATGCAAACACACATTTCCAAGTTTTCTATGGTTTAAAGTAAAATTTAGAGGTAGGTACTCACCTTCTTTCCAAGCAGCCCTTGAATTTTGAACTCAAAACCCCTTTAAAACCTACTTCCCAATGGCCAAGGCCTAATAAATTTATTTAGGCCAGGATCATTGAAGAGGCTAGCTTGGAAATCCAGCTGGCTCGCCAATTGTTATAAGGAAATATCCTTTTAGGTTCAGTTCCAAGTGGGGAAAAAGACACTGGATTCATGAAGGTTGCTTGGAAGGAAGGTTTAATGGTGGACAGGAGCACATGGCAGGAGCCCCTGTACAGAAAAGGTAACTTACATGGTTGTGTGGTGAAGAGAAAAAAGAGAGAGAGGAATGCGGAGTTCCTGGTTTTTATAGTCTAAGTTGGGTCCCACCTCTTAGATTTCCTTTTCCTGTATAGAAATGTATCCCATTGGCTCTCAGACCCCCCAGGGGCATGCTGGGGTGGCTCTTGGCTTTTGTCTAATCCAGCTTTGGCTGAAATAGAAGGGCCTTGGGCAAATCCTATTATGGTTTTGTTATGCAGAAGACTTTCAGCCAGGTGAGAGGAATGTGTGAGCTTAGCAGGGGTGGGGGTTTCCAAGAGGAGTCTTTTGTCTGTTTAAAAAGCATGTTTCCAGATGTTTCCACAGAATATTTCCTACATTTTAATATCTCCTAGGATATCTCATTTCCTAGGAGAGGGGTGGGTGCTAACTTCCTACACTGTTCTGTTCTGTTGAGTAAATGGAAGCATAGCATTGGAGTGAATCCTGTTTCCGCTGCACAATTTGGAAGTTTTGATGCCTTTGCCCTCTAGGGTTAATCAAGTGCATTTCATCCAGATCATGAAAGAAACTGGTTCACATGTAAGCCAGAGGAAATTCCTGCTGTTTTTCTCCTTGTTTTATCTTTTTTTCCCCGGGGCTTAATTAAAAGAGAGGGCACTATCATTCTCTAGAGCTATATTTCAACACCTTCAATGATTGCCAAGTTTTTGGCAACTGTGTGCTCTCTCAGCCAAAGTTTTTTCCCCCTGCTCTAAAGAGTACACTCCAATAGTACACTCCTTAGCTACTCTTAACTTGAATTACTGTATTTTTCGGAGTATAAGACGCACCTTTTTACCCCCCAAAAGAGGGTGAAAACTTGGGTGCGTCTTATACACCGAATGCAGCCCCACCCACCCAGCCACCCCCACCCTTTGGCCTCTGTCTTCCAGCAATTTACCTGCTTGCAGCAAAGAGGGAAGAGCTTGTAAAGCCAAGCAAGTCAGTAGCAGTTTCCCGATGTACAGCTGATTAGGTTTGCCACGTGGGAAAATGAAAGTGAAACTAACTGCAGAGGCAAATAGCTGGGAGAGACAGGCAGGTTTTTATTTTTGCTGAACTGGCTGCAAAGGGGTAAGTGAATAACTATAAATGTCTGTAGAATGTTCAAATTATTAGACTTATTTTTTAAAGACTGCTTTATTATTGTTCTAGAGCCAGGGGTCTCCAACCTTGGCAACTTTAAGACTTGTGGACTTCAACTCCCAGAATTCAACAGCCAGCTTTGTTAGCTTTGCTGGCTGTGGAATTCTGGGAGTTGAAGTCCACAAGTCTTAAAGTTGCCAAGGTTGGAGATCCCTGTAAATCTAGACAACTTAACAAAATAAAGAAGCTTTTTAAAATAAATGCTTGCTCTGAAGAGGCCCAATGCTATTGTATCTTCTTTTAAATAATAGAGAATAATGTATACTTCCAGAAATTTTAATTAATTTTAACAGCTCTGTACAAGTATAGTCTGAAATGTAACAGTGTCCTGTTTAGTATTAGAGTTTAGTTACCTTGGAGTAGATCTATTTAAATAATTGGGAAGAGTTAGCGTGACTACATTTAAGAAAACTTTCTGGCATAATGTACATTTCTCCAATTCTTTGCTATTTCTATGGGTCAGGCACACATGCACAGAAATACACAGCAAACAGTGTATACCATCTGTGCTGTTTGCTGTTTGCTGTTTGGCAAATTGCTTGGAGGCAGAGGCCTTTTTCCCTTGTTTTCCTCCCCCAAAACTAAGGTGCGTCTTATACTTCGGTGCGTCTTATACTCCGAAAAATATGGTAGGTAGGGAAAAGACAACAAAATCTGCACTGAACAACTATTGACGGTGATAAGCAGCACTTAGGCAACTGCAAGAAAGATCTCGTTTCCTTCCTTAGCACCTTTCCTCAGTCCAGCTGAGGAAATGATCTGGGAGATCACAGAATCATAAACCGTAGAAGGCCAAGAGGTTCATTTGATCCAATATTTTTCAAACCAAACATGCTGGCTGGGAAATTCTGGGAGTTGAAGTCCACACATCCTAAAGGTGCCAAGTTTGAAAAGCATTGATCTAATCCAGCCCTCTGGCACATGCAAGGAAATCGCTGAAACCACCCAAGACAGATTATCCATCTTCTCAGATAGCTCCCAAGATGAAGAACCCACAACCTCCATAGATAAACTGTTCCACGGTTTGACTAGATCTTATTGTCAAGAAAGGGATGCGGTGGCTCAGTGGCTAAGACGCTGAGCTTGTCGATCAGAAAGGTCGGCAGTTCGGCGGTTCGAATCCCTAGCTCCACGTAACGGAGTGAGCTCCCGTTACTTGTCCCAGCTTCTGCCAACCTAGCAGTTCAAAAGCACGTAAAAAATGCAAGTAGAGAAATAGGGACGGACACTAAATGAACAGTTGTAAGTTAAGGGCTACCTCTATTGGCTAAAGGTATGAAAGTAAAGTAAGTTTCAGGGGCATTCACAGAGGAAGAGTACAAAAAGCTATCATCATTTTTGCGTGACATTTATAAAAACGGGCATCGCCTTGATTTGATGTTTATAGCTGCTGGCCCCTCATGGCGTCCCCTTTCTGACGCCCAGATAAGCTTGCATATAAAAGCTAATTTAATCATGTCTCTTCCCATCTGATCCACCCTCATCCAGCTTATACTGATTACAGGCTTGCCCCATAAGAATGGAAGGAGGAGAAACAATTTTTTTTCTACTGCTCGCTGGGGAAAGTACCAAACAAGAAATTCACCCTTCTCCCAAATGGCAATAGGCCAAATTCGGAAAGATCCTCAGAATCTCTCCCCCCACCACCACCCAAAAAACGCAAAGGCCTGGATTCAATTTGCACACTTTATGGGCTAATAGCTGAACCTTGTATGGGGTAGGAATAGAGGCAAGCCGCAGGGCTGATTTGCATTCTGCTGTAGTGAGGCAATCTCTCAAGATCAGCCTTCACGGGTCTTGCCATTCTGAAGAGCTATGACGCAAACGGGGTTGCCTCTTTCAGGGTTGAGTTCATCTTTTCACAGATTCCACAAAATGAACTTTGAAAGGAGAAGGGAAAAACGAACTGATGGGCCTGTCCCACCCCTTTCTGAGTTCTTTCTGGACTTGTATATATTTAAAATGCATTATGATCTCCCTAACAGCTCTGGGTTCTGGCCTTATGGAGGTGACCTCACAGGCATGGCCTGATGTTTGGTGTGTAACTTTACCCACCCAGCAATAAAGAAGAAAGGGAAGCATATGGCTCTCATATAGAATCACAAACGACACCCCAGTAAATTAAAACACCCAGAGAAAACCTGAAATATGAACGGAAATGGCTTTCTGTTCCACCCATAGTCCCTGGAGGCTTACAGCAAGCACCCCACCCTCTGCTCATGCTAAAGGTTGGCTGTGGAGACCCTTCCCAGAATGCAATGGGTTTCTTGAACATTGCATTCCTTGGTGGCCTTAATCTTGGCCCAGGATCTTCCATGAAGGTCTATCAAGAAGGAAGCTAACCACTTTCTTTCTTTGATACAACTACAAGGACCCAAATTCAGTTGTGAGACCCAACTTTTTCTGTGTGTATCTATTTAGTTAGCTACAAGATCAAGATTCATCTCCCCTATTTCCCAGAGATTCCCTGGTTCACTGGATCTGTTCATATAGGATATAGACCCTAATATAACCTCAAAGGTGGCAAAAAAATTTGCTGCAGTCGTGGCTGAAAAACGGAGGAAAAGACGGGTAACCCCTACAGCAGAGGATCACTAGTACTGACGGTATAGATTGTTGTAGATGGTATACTGTCACATGAGCTATCTATATTTGTAAAATTTACCCCCCTTTTTAATGTGTATTTTAAATTGGTCTCCGACCACAATAAAAGCTTATCTATCTATCTATTTAGTTAGCTAGCTAGAATATCTTTACAGTATCCTTGACAGAGTGGTCAATTATTACTAAGATGAGTCCAGATGAAGGGCATTTTGTACATGTTTCTAGGAGTTAAGCCCAATTAGATGGTTGAAGAGCAACCAAGATGATTAGGACTGGAGGCTAAAACATATGAAGAATGGTTGCAGGAATTGGGCATGGCTAGTTTAATGAAAAGAAGGACTACGGTGACACGATAGCAGTGTTCTGATATCTGAGGGGCTGCCACAAAGGCAGAACAAGAAGTGGATGGAAACTTATCAAGGAGAAATCCAATCTAGAACTAAGGAGAAATTTTCTGATAATGAGAACAATTAATTAGTGAAACAGCTTGCCTTTGGAAGTTGTGGGTGCTCTATCACTGGAGGCTTTTAAGAAGAGACTGGACAGCCATTTTTCTGAAATAGTATAGGGCCGTGATGGCGAACCTATGGCATGCGTGCCACAGGTGGCACGCGGAGCCATAGTGGAGGGCACGCGAGCGTTGCCCACCGGCAAACCGGAAGTGCGGAAAAACGCACTTCCGGTTTGCCGGTGAGCTGTTTTTTGCACTCCGGAGGGTTCAGGGAAGCTTCCTGAAGCCCCGGAATGCAAAAAACAGCAAAACGGGCAAACCGGAAGTGCGTTTTTCTGCACTTCCGGTTTGCCCATTGTGCGCATGCGTGTGGGGGGGGGGGCAATGGGCATGGGCACGTGAACCAGAAAAGGTTCGCCATCACTGGTATAGGGTCTCCTGCTTGAGCAGGGAATTGGACTAGAAAACCTCCGAAGTCCCTTCCAACTCTGTTATTCTGTTATTCTCCATGGGAGCCTATGGAGAGGCTCAGTGACAGTCGCCTTCTGCTTTTAAAAAATGGCATAGAAGTTGAGTAAGCCTAGGAAAGCTTGCAACTCTGCCTTGTTCTTGGGGGTCAGTGCCTCTTTTATGGCCTTTACTTTGGCGTCTGTGGGTGAATACCTGACCCGTCGATTAGGAAACCCACGAATTCTACGCTGGTGACCCCAATCTTGCATTTATCCTTCCTGACTTTGAGCCCCCTTTTTTGGAACCGCCCTAGCACTTTGCACAGCCGGGATATTAACTGTTCCTCTGAGTCCCCCGAGATGAGGACATCATCGAAGTAGGGGACTACTCCAGGGATGCTGTGTAACAGTCGTTCCATCATGCTCTGGAACAGTCCCGGGGCCACGCTGACCCCAAATTGCAGGCGGTTGCATTTAAAAGCCCCCCTGTGTGTAACTATACTCTGGGCTTCTGCTGTGGCTGTGTCCACAGGTAGCTGCTGGTACGCTTGTGCCAGGTCGAGTTTTGCAAAAATCTTTCTGTTGCCCAACGAGTATAATAAATGCTGTACAAAAATGGCACAGGGTAAGCGTTTGGCTGCAGGGCTTTGTTAATGGTCCCTTTGTAGTCAGCACACACCCTAATCGAGCCATCGGGCTTCATTGGGGTGACGATGGGTGTCTCCCATGTGGCATGGTCAACAGGTTCCAGGACCCCTTGGGCTATTAACTTGTCCAGCTGCTCGTCCACTTTAGGTCGGAGCGCAAATGGGACTCTGCAGGGCTTGAGTCTGATGGGGGTGACACTGGGGTCTAGGCTAAATGATATGGGCTTGCCCTTATATTTACCTAGACTTCCATCGAAGACGGTCTGGAAGTCAGCTAGGAGCTTGTCTAGCTTGTCCCCTTGGATTTGATGCAGTCCAGTGATGCTGATGCCGAGGGGCTTGAGCCATTCTACTCCTAGAAAGGTTGGTCTGTGTTCTTCAACGACTGTTAATGGCAGCTTCCTGCTGAAATCTTTGAATTTGATTGGGACCTCTGCTCGACCGAGCACAAGAATGGGGTTGCCCTGGAAGTCATTTAGTCTTATGTTCTGTGGTTTCAGCTGCTGCCTTGTGATGGTGGGCATGAGCTGCTTCAGGGTTCCCCAGGTCATGATGGTAAATACGGAGCCAGTGTCCAGTTCCATGTCGCATGGAAGTCCCTCTACGGTCATGGTTATATGGAACTTTTTCTCTTGACCGGCGTCAGAATGACCCACAGTGTGGTAGAGTCTCCTGGTGTCTTGGTAATTGAAATCGTCCCTTCGCCTGCTCCGTTGTCCCCCTGGACGGTTTTGACTTTGTCTCCCGGGTCCCATGGATGATCTGGGTGGGAATTGGGCAGGCTGGTAGAGGGAGGGTTCAGTGGCTCTGCAAGCCTCAGCAATGTGACCCCGCTTTTGGCAACGGCAGCAAATGGCATCCTTAAATTTGCATGCTGCCCTGGCATGGCCCCCTAGGCAGCCGGAACACTGTGCTTGCCTCTAGTCATAGTCTCTGGGGCTCACCTTTCTTTCCATTTGGATGCGATGCACGTGGTCATCGTTGTCGGGTTCCTCCTCGTCCTCTGGGAACTCGGTCATCCAATCGGTCTGCCGTTGGGTGCGATGGACTCAGCTGGTTCTCCGGATGTCAGTTGCAGAGTTGTTCGATGATTCGGCAGCTCTTGCTTCCTCAACCACATCTCTGAATGTAGCTCCCCTCCGAATCAGCAGTTTCTTCTGTAGGTTGAGATCCCTCATACCTAAGATAATTCTGTCCTTCATCATTTCCTCCGGGTTTATGAATTCACATTTGGATGCGATTTCCCCGAGTTTGGCCACGAAGTCGTTGATGGATTCGCCTTCTTGCTGGTGCCGATTGTAAAACTCGTTCCTGCTGACCATTGGAGGGGCTGATGGCGCGTGATGTTCATTCAGCACAGTTTGCAGAGTTGTCCAAGAAATTGACTCAATGTCCTCTGGTGCCACCAGGGTCTGGGCCATCTTGTAGGTTTGTAGCCCGTAATATGTGAGGAAGAGAGCCCTCTTCCTGTTATCCGGTAGATCCTGGAAGTTGTTGCCTCCAGGAACATTTGGAACGAGACATGTAGGTTTGCCATTCTTCTGTCTTCGGATCGAAGAAGGCTGGAGCTGGAGATGTTTGAGAAGTCATCCTCTAGGTTGGCTGGAGCAGGTCTGTGCTTGCTTCAAAAATGGACGCAGATGCCACAAGGTGCCTTTGTACTGTAGTATTCTTCAACCACCTTCGTTGCCAGTGTTAGATTCGCGCGTAAATGGTGATCACATGACCCCTGATGTTGCAACCCTCATAAGGACATGTCGGTTCCCAAGTGTCCAAATGATTTGATCACACAACCATGGAGATGTTGTGACGGTTGCAAGTGCAACAACCAGTCATAAGTTACTTTTTTTTCATTGCCTTTGTAACTTTGAAGGCTCACTAAACAAATGGTTGTACGTTGAGGACTACCTATAACTTAAATAAGTAAACATGATGCTTTCAGGATTAAAGCATTTTACTGAGTCCTTCCTTCTTGTATACATTTGCAATCACTCGTTCATAAGATTGCAAACTCTCTTTTACGGAAAAAAAACGGTAAATCAGGCAGTGGAGGACACTATCTGGGAATTCAACTCTATTCACGGAAAAAGAACAAACATGAAAAAGAAGAGTAAGTAATATGAAATCCCGTCAAATGATAAAAGGTGTGTTTGTGTGTCTGTTTTAATATCCACCCTATCTATTATATATTTAACCATGAGATGTGAATCTAATCATCCCAGTTTTCAGTGCTAAAAAACCAGGGTAGTATGCCACATAAAATAGCTGTATGTGCAATAAAATGCCCACTCTGCATTTTATTCCACATACAGTGTAATAAAAATTAAAATAAAATAAATAATAAAATAAATTAATTTATTAATTTATTAATAAATTTATTATTAAATAAATGTATTAAAAATAAATAAATAAATAAAATAAAAAATAAAAAAGTGTGGCTCTGCACACCAGAACAAGACACAAGGACAGTTTTCCCCCAAATGCCATCACTCTGCTAAACAACTAATTCCCATACTGTCAAATTAACTACTAAGACTGTATTACTATTCTTCTTCTCATCCTTACTAGTACCTATCACTTCCCACTTATGACTATAACCATGTTGCTTGTATCTTTACAACTTATATTGTTTTTATTGTTTCCTAGTATGATTTGATTGCTTATTAGTATCCTATGACTATCACTAAGTGTTGTATCTTATGATTCTTGGCTAATATATTTTATTTTTTCTTTATGTACACTGAGAGCATATGCACCAAAGACAAATGCCTTGTGTGTCCAATCACACTTGGCCAATAAAGAATTCTATTCTATTCTATTCTGTTCTGTTCTGTTCTGTTCTGTTCTGTTCTGTTCTGTTCTGTTTTCTATGTGAATCTAATAATTTACAGGCCTCCTAGTTTTCAGTGCTAAACAACCAGGGTAGTATGCAACATAAAATAGCTGTACATGCAATAAAATGCCACATCCAAACAGAAGAGACAGGAACAGATGAATTCTGTGAATCTACTATGGTATGTGACGTTCCTAAAAACGCTGCCTTGAAAGTGCTCTCTGTCTGCTAATTTGTTTCCAAGAAAAATGCTTTTGCCCTTAAAACTATTTGCTGCTGGGATCCAAGTTATTTGAGAGAACAGCTTCTTCACTGATACCTCCGCTCTCCCACATCTAACTGAAATAATGTGAAGATGTTCGCTCCCTGTTCCTTACCATCAATTTGCTGAGCTGTGTCAATTTCCTGAGATGTCCTCACTGATGGATCTGTTTTTCAGCAGCTTTAATGGCCTGAAAGCACTCCTTTTAAACTGTTGATGATTAATTATAGCACCTTTGGTTTTAACTTCGGTTTTATATTTTTATTGTAAACCACCAAAGGGCTTCAGTAGTCCATGGTACAAGACATTTAAAACTTGCTTGAAGTTCTACATAAATAACTGGCCTTTTAATTGGGGGCCAGAAAACCATTCAAGTGGCCACCATCAGAGATTTTCCAAGAAGATGTAGGAAGTTAGCACCCACCCCTCTCCTAGGAAATGAGATATCCTAGGAGATATTAAAATGTAGGAAATATTCTGTGGAACATATCTGGAAACATGCTTTTAAACAAACAAAAGACTCCTCTTGGAAACCCCCACCCCTGCTAAGCTCACATATTCCTCTCACCTGGCTGAAAGTCTTCTGCATAACAAAACCATAATAGGATTTGCCCAAGGCCCTTCCATTCAGCCAAAGCTGGATTAGACAAAAGCCAAGAGCCACCCCAGCATGCCCCTGGGGGGTCTGAGAGCCAATGGGATACATTTCTATACAGGAAAAGGAAATCTAAGAGGTGGGACCCAACTTAGACTATAAAAACCAGGAACTCAGCATTCCCTTTCTCTCTTTTTTCTCTTCACCACACCTGGAACCATGTAAGTTTACCTTTTCTGTACAGGGGCTCCTGCCATGTGCTCCTGTCCACCATTAAACCTTCCTTCCAAGCAACCTTCATGAATCCAGTGTCTTTTTCCCCACTTGGAACTGAACCTAAAAGGATATTTCCTTATAACAATTGGCGAGCCAGCTGGATTTCCAAGCTAGCCTCTTCAATGATCCTGGCCTAAATAAATTTATTAGGCCTTGGCCATTGGGAAGTAGGTTTTAAAGGGGTTTTGAGTTCAAAATTCAAGGGCTGCTTGGAAAGAAGGTGAGTACCTACCTCTAAATTTTACTTTAAACCATAGAAAACTGGGAAATGTGTGTTTGCATGTGTGTATGTGTGTGGGGGGGTAATTTTTGCTTTTTAATTTTACTTTATGGCATATATAAATTCCAATTTCAATTGAATAGTGTGTTGTCTGGGTACAAATCATTTTAGGGAAAAATAATCATGCGTTTTGTTTAACCAAGTTAATGTATCTTCCTAAATCCTTTGATATTTCCTTCCCCCACTTCTTCCCCCCCCTTCTCCCCCCCCAGCCCTGTTTTGTCTGCTAGCCATTGCAGGATACTCATTTTATGGTGGTTCTTTTCCACTTCTCCAAATCTGTTTTAATTTGTTGCACCAATTTATAATAGTTATCTATATTTTTGGTTTTCCTTACCTACGGGTAGGATTTTACTTTTCTTTGCATTAGATAGGGCTCAGTCTAGTTGTTGTTTTTTCTTTCTTTTTGAAGATGGGAACCACATTAGCTTTTTCCCAGTTTCTCAGGTAGTCCCCGTGTCCCAAGATTTTTTTTTTTTAAGATGTGCAGTGGTTCTGAGATCTCATTTACCAGCTCCTTTAGGACTCTGGGACCTGGTGTTCTCTTACTGTTTTTGCTTATTTTAACTTTAGTTTACAGTCTGTTTTATTTTTCCTTTCCAGTTATATTTCTGGTTAGTTGGGTTGCATTTCTTTTTGCAAGAAGACATGCAAAGAATGAGTTAAGCAACTCATGGCTTTCTCTGTGTTGCCTTCTCTCCTTAGTGGTCCAACTGTTTCCTTGATTTTTCTTCTTGTTTTTTTTTTATGTATTGGAAGAATCTTTTATATTATCTTTCACTTTGTTGCAAGTCGTTGTTCATTCAAGGCTTTTGTTTCCTGATTTTTCTTTACAGATTCTTGCTATCTGCTGATATTCTGCTTTAGTTATGTGTCCCTGTTTCCATTTTTGTATCTGTCCTTCATTCATTCAATTTGTCAGTGAGGTCTTTGTGCAGCCATGCTGGTTTCTTGGATTTCTGTTTTTTTTTTCCTGATTGCTTTTGTGCAATTGGCTTTTATAATCAAGTTTTTTCAGAGTTTACAAAGCTTCTTGAGTTGCTTCTTTCCTTTAGGACTTTCATCCAAGGAATCTTTCTCAAGTTTCTCTTGAGTTTATTAAGGTCAGCTTTATTTTAAAATCTAAGACTTTAGTGTGTTCAATTGTGTTGAATCGTTTTTGTTATGTTAATGATGCAGTTTCAAATCCTTCTACAACTTCTTCTTTGTTTGTAAGTATTAAGTCAAGTATGGACTTAATTATCTCCTCTAGTTCTCTTCTCTACCTTTTGGACAACAAAATTGTCAGTAAGGTTGGTTATTAACATATTTTATTTCTCTCTTGGTGCAAAATTAGTTTTCAAAGTTTCCATGCCTTTAATTTCTGTGTCTGCCATAATATTTATATTTAGCACTTCCAGTATGAAAATGAATAGCATCCTTTTCTTGTGCCTTTTTTATGTATTTAAAATCATTCTCATTTTGTTTTTAATCTGTCTCTTAGAAAAAGCTTAAGAGAGCTGAATGTATAAATTCATTTAGGAACCTTTTAGTTTGCTGCCATTATTGAAGTATATATTTTATAGTCAGCATTCAGTGAAGAGATGGGCCTATAGTTTTATCTGCATTAAATCTGAATCTTATTTTGGAATCAAAGTAATATTTGCTCCCATTCAGGAATGTGGTACCTTTACATCAATCAATACCTCAGTATGTAAAATCTTTGTAAAATTCTGCCACTGGCCCACCTGGTCCTGGTGTTTGGTTGTTCTTTTGTCTCTTGATCTGCTTCTGATAATTCCATCATTGATATTCATTCATTTAATAGTTTTTGTCCTTTTCTGGTACTTTAGGCAATTCTATTTTTTTTCAAATATTCTTTAATTTTATTTTCTGAAACTTCTTGCTCATACAGCTTTTCATAATATTGAATTATTTTTGTTTATCCTCATTTGGTAGTATAGAGTTTCTTTCTCATCTACCAGCCTATGTGTCAATGTCTTCTCTTTCTGTTTTGATTTGTGTAAGTTCTGTTTAGCGTTTACAGAGCACAGGAGCTTCTGTTAGGGAAGGAGGAAGAGTGTGTGTGTGTGTGTGTGTGTGATTGAAGGGTGGGAAAGCAAATTTTGTTGTTGTTGTTGTTGTTTTTATGTGCACATCCCAAAAGCAAACCCCATAATTTTTTTGGTTCTAAAATGTGAAGCTCGTGAATAGAAAGTGGAGGTCTTAGTACTAGTCGTACAGGGGCGACTACGTCCTCGCAGATCCCCTTTTTGGATCTGATAAACCTAAAGGAGATTCCCCAAGGAAGGGGCCCATACTTCTGTGGGGTAGCGGAAGTCCTTCCCAGAGTTTTTTAGCCTCTGAAAACTGCGGACGACTCCCCAAGGAAGGGGCCCTTACTTCCATGAGGGAATCGGAAGTCCTTCCCAGAGTTTTTTAGCCTCTGAAAACAGTGAGCGCGTCACTAGCTAGGCCAAAGTGAACCTTACATTTAAAGGATCATGGGAAGCTCTAGTTCGAGGGTGGCGGGTACCCTTGTGAGGGCTTGGAACCTGGGACGCCAGGAATACAGGAATGTGCAAAAGTAGGAAATGGACTTTGCTGAGGGATGTCACAGAAAAAACAAAACACAACAAAACAGCCAATTTGGCTAAATAAAGGTACTTAAGAAAACAGAAAAGGAAAAATGTTGAGGTGTTTGTTGTTTCTTCTCTCTCTCTTCTTCTCTCTCTCTTATATGTAACCACGTGGTTTGTTTGTTAAGACTTGTGCCTTCCCTAATTTTAACTGAGATTTATGGCAGGAAGGACTTGTGTGTGTGTCCTGTCATCCTCTTTGTCCATGTTTTTGTGTCTGTGTACGTCTTTGTCTTGTCTTGTGCGCACTCGAGGTAATTGCAACTGTAAAATATCTCTGTTTCCTAGAGATATGAATTTCAAATTGTTAGAAAATTAAAAGCACTGAAAAGAAAGGAAAATGTCTTTGCCCAGTTAGGACTGGCCAACCTGATCTGGGACAAGGAACAGAGTTCAATTTTCCTATTCCTCTCGGTGTTTTTAAGAAAAGCCAAAATTTTAGGGACAATGTTTTAAGTTAATTTACAGGAAAATTCCATTCTCACATTTACTGTATGTACATGCAAACAGTTTTAATATTGCTCTTCTGTGATGTTTAATGGATGCCAATTCTCTGCTAAGATGGAAATGTCTGTTCATTTTTTTCCACGGTGATGTCTCCATTTTGTTATAATTGATTTAACTGCGATACTGATGTGTTGTTTGTTTTCCTCAAACCCTGCCTACAAGCTATCTACCCCCCCCAAATCTCTAATCCTTTTACAATGCCTCTCGTGGTAGAATTACCAGCAAAAGGGGGAAGGGACCCTGTTCTTATGTCTTTCAGCCCTGCACACATGATCCTGAAGCCTATGGAAGCAGACCAAATGGGCTCAGAAACTGCCTCCAGTAAAGACATTCCATCCATTTGAGCCAGAATTGGGTTTGAATCTAGTCCTCTAGTCATCACAGCAACCAGAGTGGAGCAGATCTTTCCAAGCCTGGCTGACCAGCCTTACCACCAACACCTAAGGCCACCCAGCAGACATGAATGAAAGGACCCTGAGATGGACAAATAAAGACCAAACATCTATTTTCAATCCCCAGCAGACAGCTGAAAAGACTAGGGGGGAGGGGGGAAATTCATTGTAAAGTTTTTCTTTCTTTCTTTGCTTCAGTCACAGAAATTCATTGTAAAGTTTTTCTTTCTTTCTTTGCTTCAGTCACAGAAATTCATTGTAAAGTTTTTTTTTCTTTCTTTGCTTCAGTCACAGAAATTCATTGTAAAGTTTTTCTTTCTTTCTTTGCTTCAGTCACAGAAATTCATTGTAAAGTTTTTCCTTTGTTTTCTTTCTTTCCTTGCTTCATTCACTGAAATTCATTGTAACGTTTCTCTTTCTTGTCTCATCTATATTGTAATCAGTTTAATGTACTCATGTAAGAATTGTATTGGGAGTGGTTGCCACAGTGAGTTCTGTACACTTTAGATTTCTGTCTAGTGGGAGGTAAATTTGTAGCTGCATACACAAACACACAGAGACACGCCATTCAGAATTAGACTGAGGTTATCCCTTTTTCACCTACCTCCACCCAAAGCTGCTTTTAGCTTGCTGGGTTTTTTTTGTTGTTGTTGTTTTGACTCCTGCTTTGTGGCATTAAAGCCCAGACAGTCATATCTCCCTGCTAATTCCATGGGGGAAGGGGCAGATCCCCTCAGGCAATTTCCCCACTTGAAGAGCTAGAAGAAAGGATCTTCAAAAAAACCCAAGGCCTGACTGCTGCCCAGTAAAGCAGGGTATTTTGCACTGGTGGTCTCAGGAGTAAGAGTCCCAGGGCTCATTCTAAAAAAAAAAAAAAAAAAAAAGGAAAAGCCTAGATTGCACACTGGCTAACTTCAATTTGGACTCACAAATCCTAGATGCACTAAAGTAAAAGCTAGGGCAGATTCAAGAACCATCCCTTGGAAATGGGCAGCCTGTGATTTCAAGGTAAACCATGGCTGTGGGAATATTGTGGGGCCTGTGCTTGCTTGAAACCTGTCTGGGAGCTCATCGAAAGTGTTATCAAACATCTGAACATAATTGGCATGGAAAATTGGATACTGTAAATTTATTTCCAGAACTTTTGCCCTGGCCATTGACCATCATGGTTGAAAGCTCTCCTTTTGGGAGCCACTGAAGGAATCCTTCTGCTGCCTCTTTCAACTGCCTCTTTCAACGTCTTCCCCTCTGCATCAGAGAAAATTGAAAGCACCCATAAAATCTCCCTGACCTGATCAATTTGAAGCTTGTGTCAAAACATGTGTTGCACTCACATGTTTTGAAAAAAAAATGAGGGATTGTAGGAAGTTAGCACCCACCCCTCTCCTAGGAAATGAGATATCCTAGGAGATATTAAAATGTAGGAAATATTCTGTGGAACATATCTGGAAACATGCTTTTAAACAAACAAAAGACTCCTCTTGGAAACCCCCACCCCTGCTAAGCTCACATATTCCTCTCACCTGGCTGAAAGTCTTCTGCATAACAAAACCATAATAGGATTTGCCCAAGGCCCTTTCATTCAGCCAAAGCTGGATTAGACAAAAGCCAAGAGCCACCCCAGCATGCCCCTGGGGGGTCTGAGAGCCAATGGGATACATTTCTATACAGGAAAAGGAAATCTAAGAGGTGGGACCCAACTTAGACTATAAAAACCAGGAACTCAGCATTCCCTTTCTCTCTTTTTTCTCTTCACCACACCTGGAACCATGTAAGTTTACCTTTTCTGTACAGGGGCTCCTGCCATGTGCTCCTGTCCACCATTAAACCTTCCTTCCAAGCAACCTTCATGAATCCAGTGTCTTTTTCCCCACTTGGAACTGAACCTAAAAGGATATTTCCTTATAACAAAGAGTTTCCCAAATATGAGATGGTTCCAGTAAAAAATTGTCCCTGTTTCAGATCCTGGGGAAAGCAGAATCCAGAAAAGGCTCCAACAATGAATATAATGTTATCTTGTTTTGGTAAATTCCGTAACTTTCTTATGCATGGCATGAAATATGCCTTTGTGCCTAACTTTGCTGACAACATACATCGGACTCCCTGATCAGACAAAACCACAATTCTTCTGCTTAATGAAATAGAAACAATTTCTTTGAAAGGGTGGGAGAGGAGAGTGATCATTGTCTTTCCTTTGTCTCCCCCCAAATTCTGATTATGCTGTTTTTCAAAATCTTTTTCCTGTCTCTCCTTTACATAGCTGCACTGATGTGGCTAGAGGTTTTCTTTTTTTAGGTACAATTAATTTCTAATTCTGTAAGTAGGTCATCCAGGAGAACTTTTCTGATGGACCTCCATAATGATGCCTGACCTACCGTATTTTTCGGAGTATAAGACGCACCTTAGTTTTGGGGGAGGAAAATAGGGGGGAAATCTACCTACCAGGTATTCATCTGGCTAGCGTCCTTAGTCTGGTCAGCTTCAGCACATTATTTTATCCTCTGGTTAGGGCTGAAAAGACCTTTTTCAGAGGGAGTAAGAATGAAAACAAGCCTGCAAAGACTTAGGGCAGGAAAAACTGCTTCAGAGGGAGTAGGAATAAAAAAAAATGCTGCAACCCAGGAAGATCGTTAGCACCTCTGGTTAGGGCTGAAAAAGCCTTTTTCAGAGGGAACAGGAATGAAAACAAGCCTGCAAAGACTTAGGGCTGGGAAAAAAAGCCGGGAAGATTGTTAGCACCTCATTAGGGGAAGTATAAGACACACCCAAATTTTCAGCCTCTTTTAGGGAGGAAAAAGGTGCGTCTTATACTCTGAAAAATACGGTATTTACTCCAATCAGAGCAGCAATTAAATGCATACTTGAGTCTTTTAAAATTAAAACTAACTCCCTTTTTTTGGCTTTCTAGTGAAAAAATACCTTGTAGAGGATGGGAAATGATCCACCTTTCCATTAGAAGGTGTAAATTTAATCCAGAAGATGGGAAGTTGTGGTTTTTCACTCTAATTTCCAAAGTCCTCTACAATTATGTAGTTGTACAGTAGTCTACTAAGTTGCCAGACAAAGATGCCCTATGCATTGGTATGTGAGAAAGACTTGAGAAATAGGACAAAGAGTTACTACCTAAGGGACAGTTAGATAAGAGAGGGCAGAGCCCACCGCTGCATAATGGACAGAGGAAAAGGCTCAGAAGGGACTCTCCCTAACTTCTCAGGCTGTAAAGGAGTCAGTGGGAGCTTTGCACTTTTAAAGTTTCCAGATTCTGTTAATGTAGCCTTACAATGAAGTAGAATTAGCTCATCCAGTTGTGTTTTCTGTCTGGTTTAACTGGGAGGGCTGACATCCTGATCTGATACTAATAGAAAAGAATATTTGTAGACCAGGGTTTAACTGGGGATTCTCAGTGCTGTCCATGCTTAGTTGTTTCCTTCCAAATGTTTCATTACCCAACTAGCACTGATGATGTTACCTAATTGGGTAATGAAATGTCTGCAAGAAAACAACCAAGCTTAGAGAGTATCAAGGACCCCATGTGATTAATTGGTTTTTTTTAATGTGCCATCAAGTTGTCAACTCTTACCAACCCACATACAAGAAGTAAATATTCTCCATGACAATCTGTCTCTAACCTGGTCTTTCATGTCTTTCAATTATAACATGTCCTAATAGGATTTCGGGTGGGTGGGTACGGAAGATGTTCCCATGAATCTGAACCCCAGCTATTGAGTTACACAGACTTAATCCATCCTTAACTGTATTGATATTAAAGGAGTCGTTAATATCAATATAATTGCGACCCTACTTGGATTGGGAGGCACTTCTTACAGTCACTCATGCCCTTGTCACCTCACGCCTTGACTATTGTAAAGCGCTCTACATGGGGCTACCCTTGAAAAGTGTTCGGAGGCTTCAGTTGGTCCAAAATGCAGCTGTGCGTGCTGTTGTTGGTGTACCCAGATACACCCACACGACACCCATCTTGCGCTATCTGCATTGGCTGCCCGTTGGCCTCCGGATGCAATTCAAGGTGTTGGTGATTACCTTTAAAGCCCTATATGGTTCAGGACCAGAGTATCTTCGGGACCGTCTTCTACCTCATACCTCTTTGCGACCAGTTAGATTCCACAGGGTTAGTCTGCTTCGGGTCCCATCAGCTAAACAATGTCGGCTGGTGGGCCGGCGGGCGAGGGCATTATCTGTGGCTGCCCCGGCTCTTTGGAATCAACTACCCCCCGAGATCCGTACTATCCCCACCTTATTGGCCTTCAGGAAAGCCGTGAAGACCTGGCTTTTTCGGCAGAACTGGGGCCAATGAGCTTGCAGAAGAACCTAGCGATGCTGGCCCATGGAATGACTGGATGATTGAATGTTCTGTTTTAAAAGTTATTATAATGCTTTTAAAATTGTTTTTAATGCTATTTTTATATTTTTATGACGTTTTGTATTGTTGTAAGCCGCTCAGAGTCCCTGCGGAGTTGAGCGGCATATAAATACAAAATACAAATAAACTTTATTTAGTCTTTTGTTTTTGGATGTCACCCAAGGGCATGCGTCTCATGTTTGGCTTTATCACCCTTTCCCTTCAAGCTAGGTGGACGCAATGACTTGAAAACAAGGCAGGAGATAGCTCAGTTACAGGATAGCAAATATTACACCACTATAGTGTGCTGCCAGGTCAGTAATAGGGCGGGCACTTCAAGTTTGAAGTGGGTAAAGACAGAGGGACAGAGGAAAAAGGTAGTAAAGACAGGTAGTCCTCAACTTACGATCATTCGTTTAGTGACTGAAGTTGCAACGGTGCTGAAAAAATTGATTTACATCTGGTCCTTGCACTTACAAGCGTCACAGCTTCCCCCCAGTCATGTGATCAATATTTTAGTGCTCGGCAATTGGCATACATGTATGACCTTTCAAATTTTTAATTAACTTTTAATCTTTTCATTAACTTTTATGTCAGATGTTAAGTATCCTTGCCTCTGCTTTAAATTTTTATATTCAGTTTTTATGTTTTTAATATTTTATTTGTTAAAAATAAAGACTGCGCCTCTGCGATGGAGATGGGCAATTTCTAAATTTGATAGGTAAAGGTAAAGGTTCCCCTCGCAAATATGTGCTAGTCGTTCCCGACTCTAGGGGGCGGTGCTCATCTCCATTTCAAAGCCGAAGAGCCAGCGCTGTCCAAAGACATCTCCGTGGTCATGTGGCCAGCATGACTAAATGCCGAAGGCGCACGGAATGCTGTTACCTTCCCACCAAAGGTGGTTCTTATTTTTTTACGTGCATTTCTAACTGCTAGGTTGGCAGAAGCAAGTAACGGGAACTCACTCCGTTACACAGCACTTGTTCTGTCCCCAGTTATGAACGTATCAAAAACACACTGTTTGAACGAACTTAGTTTAATTAATGAACCACTGCTAATAACTGGCTTAGTAGTGGCAAACACACAAATCAAAAGAAGCAATCCTTTCTTGCATCAGTCAGCTGCTAATTCGGCTTCATTAGCAGCTGGCGTAAGTTCAGTCAGTCTTAGCTCAAAACAAAGGCAATTAGTTCTGGTTATCTCACATAATGTCCGAAGGCTTGGCCAAATGCCCAGGAGGCTTTCTTGATAAGGAATCCAAAGCAGGGAAACAGGACTTCACGATACAAAGGCACAACAAATATCTGAGTCTGAACTATTGTTTCCTGCAGCTTTCCAGCTGCCTCTACTGTTCTTAAATAGACTAGGGGAGTGACCAATTAGCCCCCAGTCTTACTCCCAAGGAGACCTCCTCCGGAGTAAACCTTCCTGCCTCTTTGCAGCCCTGCGTGCTCTTGCATTCAGGAAAGGAGTAGCCCCTCCTTTCTCATCACTGCCAAGAGCTGCTGGAGGTTCCAAAGGCCCTGGCTGCACAGGCTGCTGGCGGGCCACAACAGCAGTAGGGATTTGAACCGCCAAACCGCCAACCTTTCTGATCGACAAGCTCAGCGTTTTAGCCACTGAGTCACCGTGTCCCCTAAATTTGATAAATAAACACAAATAAATAAAACATATTTTCGACTGTTGCAGTGTCCTGGGGTCACGTGAACATCATTTGTGACTTTTCCAGATGTTTTCAGACAAGCAAAATCAATGAGGTGACTGGATTCACTTAACAGCCGCATGATTCACTTAACACCTGTAGTGCTTTGCTTAACAACAATGGGAAGCAAAGTTTTAAAGGTGTGTCTCACTTAACAACTGCCTTGATTAGCAAAATAAATTCTGATCCCAATTGAGGTCATAAGTTGAGGACTACCTGTAGAGTGAATTTCTACTTTTAGGGGAAAAAATTGCTTCAGTCCACAAATCTTTGCCAGTGTCTACTCCATTTCCACATTACTCTGTAATTACTATAGCCCAATTTGTTTTACTTGGTAAAAGAAATAAATATTTATCCACTCAATTTAGCTGTATGAACACACAGAGAAATAGTAAGCTTTTTCTCAATATGATATTAAGGGACTCCTTTTTATAATCATCCCGGCCCCACAAGCATTTTAAGAATACTTTTCATTCCTTTAGAACTTTCATTTTTTAAAAATGTTGCTTGTGGGGGTTTTAGGCTATTCTGTTGGCATTCTTTTTGTTGGTTTATTATGTCTAATTTTAAAGACATGTAGAATTTTGTAAAATATTCTTCATACTTTGTATATTTTAATTTAATTGTACAACGCTCCATTACTGTTATATTTTTGTATTTTACAAGCTATTTATAAAAAAAATAAACCAAACTATAAATTATCCTACTTAGCTCTCTGGTTCCTCCTCTTTTTTCCTTCCTTTCTTTTATTTTTAATCTACTTTTTTAAATTTTTACTTTTATTTTAATGACTAATTTCAAAGTATTTTTTTCATACACCAATAGG
This sequence comes from Diadophis punctatus similis, assembly GCA_023053685.1. NCBI lineage: Eukaryota > Metazoa > Chordata > Lepidosauria > Squamata > Dipsadidae > Diadophis > Diadophis punctatus. Next base: position 308,270,792 of record JALIGW010000001.1, read on the forward strand.
ATTCAATGCCTTCCTGGTCTCCCCACTGTTCTCGTTTTTAGCTTTCTCTTTTATTTTTCAATTTTCTTTGCATTCATAATCTTCATAGGATGGGGCTGAATTGGCCTTTTTCTGCTTAGTGGTTTCTTGATGACACAGGGAAAAAAGTGGTCTCCAAAGAACATTTTATTGTGACAGTAAGTGGGTTTCTCTGTTCTGATCTTGAAATTATTTTCTTGGTTATCCCTTTTCTGCAAATTGGCCGGTAGTTCAGCGGAAAAACATGAATTTTCAGAGAGATGCTTTGGGTTAGACTACTGGTTTTGAAGCGATCTGGTCTTATTCCATGTTTAGATGGTTCTCCTCTGCTTTTTGTAGACTAGATCCTAAGATCCTAGATCCTAAGAGCAGTTGGCACTGATGAAATGAAACAAGGACTTTGAATCCACAGTAATCTCTGCAAAGTTAAATGTGTTGCTTTGTTTTTACAGTAGTATGAAATGTTTTGTGTTTGCAGATCACAAAAGTTTGCATGCAATGCTTGTAAAAAAGATGGGGAATTTCAAATAATTGATGGTGGCCACCATCATAAATTTTACCACCTTTCCCCATGGATGTCTCTGGGGCTGGCCCTTATGGTTGACCGGTCTTTTTTTTTTCTCCACCGGAGATAGATTTTGGTCTCTTCAAGTCAGTGTTGATTCCTGGCAACTGCTTGGATTCATCCCTACAGCTTTGTAGAAGGTTTTTTTGGGGAAGTGATTTGCCATTGTCTCCTTCCTGGGGCTGAGAGATAGTGACTGGACCAAGGTCACCCAGGTGGCTTCCTGCCTAAGGCGGGACTAGAATTCATCATCTTCCAGTTCCTAGTTCACTCGGTGCCGAAAAGTTTCGCCAATACTGGACTAAAAGATCTCCAAGGTCCCTTCCAACTCTGTTATTCTATTCTATTCTAAACTATTTATTTTTTTATTTGTCAAACATGTATAGTAGTAATTTGTATAAACATAAGTAAAAAGTACCGATAAAAGAGGACAATAGGACAGTAGGACAGGGACGGTAGGCACAATGGTGCACTTATGCACGCCCCTTACAGACCTCTTAGAAACGAGGAGAGGTCTACTGTAGACAGTCTAAGGTTAAAGTTTTTGGGGTTTGGGGAAGAAACCACAGAGTCAGGTAGTGCATTCCAGGCATTGATCACTCTGTTGCTGAAGTCGTATTTTCTGCAGTCGAGTTTGGAGCGCTTTACATTGAGTTTGAATCTATTACGTGCTCGTGTATTGTTGCGGTTGAAGCTGAAATAGTCATTAACAGGAAGGACATTTTGGTATATGATTTTATGAACTACATTTAGATCAGATCGGAGGCGACGTAGTTGTAAATTGTCTAATCCCAGTATTTCAAGTCTGGTGGAATAAGGTATTTTGTTGTGAGCGGAGGAGTGAAGGACTCTTCTTGTGAAATATTTCTGGACTCTCTTGATTGTATTTATGTCTGATATGCAGTGCGGGTTCCAGACAGGTGAGCTGTATTCCAGAATTGGTCTAACAAATGTTTTGTATGTTCTGGTTAGTAATGTAATGTTGCCAGAGAAGAAGCTACACTAGATACAAATCTCAGAAATATATGGAGACTCTTTCATGGGATCTCACAAGCAGAGGAGAAAATGCACTCCTTCATAAAATGATCTTGCTTTAAAATCAAGAGCAGCAATGCAGTGGAATAGTTACTCTATTCAGGAAGTTGGCTTTGAGCAGACAAAGCTGATTAATTCAGCTAGTTGGGCTACAAAGGAATGGAAACACTTAATTAGCAGCTAGTAAATGCAGCTGTGGAAGGTGGAGCTGGGAGTTGGAAGGCTGACCTGAGACCTTGAAGGAAACTGGGTAGAATGTGCCTCGTCACACCGAATTTGTACAGTTTGTAGACTTCACAGACCTGACAGTTGCCAAATTCCCCTGAGCTTGGGGGTCGGCTGAATCTTAAAAATATCCTAATGAGACAAGGCTGCCTATAGAACTGTGCAATTTGCTTTCATTTTGACCAGAGCTTTGCGAGGTTATCCAGTTTAACACAGATTTTTTTTTGCTGAAGACATATAACTGTCACATGCACAAAAAGTCTCTGCCAAAAAGCAAATACAGGTAGCCTCGACTTACCATCATATGTTCAGTGACTGAAGTTACAACAACGACACCCTTTTGAAGTTACAATGGCATTGAAAAAAGTGACTTATGCCAGGGGTGAAATCCAGCAGGTTCTGACAGGTTCTGGAGAACTGGTAGCGGAAATTTTGAGTAGTTCAGAGAACTGGCAAATACCACCTCTGACTGGCCCCCGAGTGGGGTGGGAATGGAGATTTTGCAGTATCCTTCCCCCAGGAGTGAGGAGGGAATGGGGATTTTGCAGTATCCTTCTCCCAGGAGTGGGGAGGGAATGGGGATTTTGCAGTATCCTTCCCCCAGGAGTGGGGAGGGAATGGGGATTTTGCAGTATCCTTCCCCCAGGAGTGGGGAGGGAATGGGGATTTTGCAGTATCCTTCCCCCAGGAGTGGGAAGGGAATGGGGATTTTGCAATATCCTTCCCCCAGGAGTGGGGAGGGAATGGGGATTTTGCAGTATCCTTCCCCCTGCCATGCCCACAAAGCCACGCCCACAGAACCGGTAGTAAAAAAATTGGATTTCACCACTGCTTTATGACCAATTTTCACACTTAGGAGCATTGCAGCATCCCCGAGATCACGTGATCAAAATTCGGACAAATGGTGCAACTGGCTTGTATTTATGACATTTGCACTCTCCCTGGGTCAAGTGATCATCATTTCTAACCTTCCCAGCCAGCGTCCGATAAGCAAAGTCAACAGGGGAAGCCAGATTCACTTAACAACCCCATGCTACACTTAACAACTGCCTTGTTTAGCAAGAGAAATTGTGGCTCCGATTGCGGTTGTAAGTTAAGGGTTAGCTGTATTTTAAAACTTTTAAAGGAATAAAATATACTACTACATAAAAGAAGAAAAGACACAGTGGCTGGAGAATAAAATACCTATAAATAGAGCATTTACAGTTTCATTACCTTTAGAATTATTTCAATGATCACATAACAAATAAATATAATATCATAGTGTCACCTTGAGAAATAATTGTAAAACACTACAAAATTCAGCAAAGTAAAATTTATATTGTGGTCACCATAGTTTATGGTGGCGCAGTAGTTAGAATGCAGTATTTCAGGCTAACTCTGTCCACTGCTGACTGCCAGCAGTTCGGCACTTCGAGTCTCACTAGCTCAAGGCTGATTCAGCCTTCCATCCTTCCCAAGTCGGTAAAATGAGGACCCAGAATGTTAGGGGCAATATGCCGACTCTGTAAACCGCTTAGAAAGGGCTGAGAAGCACTATGAAGCGGTATAAAAGTCTAAGTGCTATTGCTATTATCATTATCTAAACTAAACACACATGCTTTTATCAAAAGAAAATAAAAAGAAAGAGGAAAAAGTAAAAGCAATCAATAAAAACAATATTAAGTTCTTTTTATTTCTTTTGCTTTTTTAACTTTTCTCATCACCATCTTTTGGAACAGTGTTTGTTAACCTTGGCAACTTGAAGATGTGTGAAGATGTGTAGAAAACTACAGACCAGTCTCTCTATGCTGCGTCACATGCAAAGTCATGGAATCAATCATAAACCAATCCATTACCCTCCACCTAGAAACTAACAACCTACTCTCAAACAAGCAATTCGGTTTCAGAAAAAAAGTATCCTGCAATCTACAACTACTACACTGCAAAAACATATGGACCTCAAAACTTGACCAGGGCAAAACAATAGACACAATTTACATAGACTTTTGTAAAGCCTTCGACTCAGTGGTTCACGATAAACTACTTCTGAAACTGAAATCCTATGGCATCTCTGGACCCCTTCATGACTGGATAACTGCGTTCCTGTCAAACAGACAACAAGTGGTCAAAATAGGGAGTGCCCTATTAAAACCCGTACCTGTTAACAGCGGTGTTCCCCAAGGCAGCATACTAGGACCAACACTCTTTATACTTTATATAAATGACCTTTGCGATCACATTACAAGCGACTGCGTTCTCTTCGCCGATGATGTAAAACTCTTCAACACCACCGACAACACTGCTATCCTCCCAAAAGACCTAGACTTTGTGTCAGAATGGTCAAACATCTGGCAACTCCAAATATCAACCAACAAATACTCTGTCCTACACATTGGCAAAAAAAATCAGAACACCAAATACAAGCTGAACAGACAAGACCTTGGAGACGACCCTCACCCTGTCAAAGACCTTGGAATACTCATATCAAATGACCTAAGTGCCAAAGCCCACTGCAACAACATCGCCAAAAAGGCTTCAAGAGTTGTTAACCTAATCTTATGTAGCTTCTTCTCCGGTAATATCACACTACTAACCAGAGCATACAAAACATTCGCCAGACCAATCCTTGAATACAGCTCATCTGTCTGGAACCCACATCGCATATCGGACATTAATACAATAGAGCGTGTCCAGAGATACTTTACAAGAAGAGTCCTCCACTCCTCTACTAGCAACAGAATACCTTACGCAACCAGACTTGAAATCCTGGGCTTAGAAAGCTTAGAACTACGTCGCCTTCGGCACGACCTAACCATAGCTCATAAAATTATCTGCTACAACGTCCTTCCTATCAACGACTACTTCAGCTTCAACCACAACAATGCACGAGCACACAACAGATACAAACTCAAAGTGAACCGCTCCAAACTTGACTGTAGAAAATACGACTTTAGCAACAGAGTGGTAAATGCCTGGAACTCACTACCTGACTCTGTGGTTTCATCACCAAACCCCCAAAACTTTACCCTTAGACTGTCCACTGTTGACCTCACCCGATTCCTAAGAGGTCAGTAAGGGGCGTGCATAAGTGCACCAGCATGCCTACCGTCCCTGTCCTAATGTTTCCTCTTATCAGTACCCATCTTATGTATATAAACAATGTTATATCTATGCATATTACCAACATGTACTTGACAAAAATAAATAAATAAATAAAATAAATAAACTTCAATTGCCTAGCTAGGGAACTGCAAATTCTCTAGCTAGTATGGTAGGCACTTGAAGTTGATAATGTTGAGAAACGTTGTTCTAGAAGGAATTGACCAACCATGATCAGGAATTGTTCAATGTATATCCTACTCAAAAAGATTCTCAGATGGTTAATGGCATTTAAAGCCATTGAGGACCAGGAGAATTGAAAAGAGAATGAATCCGTATTTTCAGCTGTCCAAAATTCTTACGTTTTATCTGGATTTATTTTCAATTTGCTAAGTTGTATTGGTAGAAATGTTGCCTCATCTGGGGAAAGTTTTGTTCATTTTATGGCAACGGATTATACATTTGTTAATCCCTCCCTGTTTGACTATGACCTCAGTGAAGGCCTTGTTTCCTTCAATTAAGTTTCTCTGTTGTTGTTCCCACTGATTCCAATGGGAATTCTAACACGTATTTGTAAGTGCAGTGAATGGGAAGTAGTAGGATTGACTTGGGGAAACTGAAGTCCTTAATCACAGACTTTGTAGCTGACCTTTCCCTAGCCACAAAACAATTTAAAAAGTAACCCAAATTTATTTTAGGTCTCTGTACAATGCTTTGGAAGAGCCAAATTTCAGTTGAGAAAGAAACAATATTAGGAAGTGGTTTTAAGAAAAACAAAATCATACAGCAAAATAAATGCAACATGTTCATCTGTATGTTAAGCCAGAGTATTGTTTGTTTCTAGGATAGTGTAAGATCCAAACCTCCCCTAAGAAACTAATCATAGTTCACAAACCATCATGATTTGCACACTGTAGTATTCCTTAGTATAAGGTGACCAGATTTTAATATTTGTAAAGCGGGACACCATTGACGGGGGGGGGGGTTCTAGGGGAGCAAGATGGGAGGGGTCCATCTCTCTTATCCTGCAGCTTTGTGCACCCCCCCCAAACACCCCCCTTCATCGCAGCCAGGGGTGGGTTCCTACCAGTGCGGGCTTGCCTGCTCATCGCCGCAGAAGCTGGTGGCATTCGTGGCGTGAGGCTTCCTCCGCCCGCTTTCCCAGGCTGCCGGGATGCCGCCATTTGCATTCTTTTGCCCTCTGCGCATGCGCAAAGCTTTCTGCTTGCGCAGAGGGCAAAAGAACGCAAATGGCGGCGTCCCGACAGCCGGGGAAAGCGGGCGGGGGAAGCCCTGCACCGCGAACGCCACCAGCTTCTTCGGCTCTGCGGCGACGAACAGGCAAGACCGCCGCTGCCCCTCTCACTGCCCTCCCTCCCCGCCTGGCAGGAGGAGGCAGGCGAGGCAGGAGGCAGAGGGGTGTGCAGGGCAAAATCAAATTTAAAAAGCGGGACTTTTTTGAAACGCCGCGGGACGCGGGACAAATTCTAAAAAAGCGGGACTGTCCCACCAAAAGCGGGACGTCTGGTCACCTTACCTTAGTATTGTGCCTATTACTTTAAAACTGGCATTTTTGGACTGTTTGCTTCCAAAGGTTCGTTATCTAAAATGTACAAACCTTTCTCAGAGGAGGCATAGTTTCTACCAGTATTGTTTGTCTTTAATTAGATATTTTATTCCCTTTGGCAAAAAGAATGTTAATTAATAAAGCTAATTAGATAACAATCTGACCTTTCCAAATCACCTTTTAAGGGGATAAACTTGATCTATAGATTTTTATATTGAGGTTAATTAGAAGTATTCCTGTAAAATCAAGGAACTTTTACTTTCATTGCTCCCTAAGAATTCAAGCACTGAAATAGCAGGAATCTGTTAAGTAAGATGCCCTGAGCGTTAATTTTGAAGAGGAAATGCTGGAAACAGTAAACCAAGCATATTTCTGAAATATATTTCAGATTTCAGCATATTTACAACTCCACTATTCTGCATTTTAAGTATACAATGAAAAAGAAGAGGTGGGTGGTAAGAGGGAGAATATATTTACATGTGGCAGAATAAACAACCTGAAAATTATTTATGTGAATGGAGCAGAAATGTTCACATAATGACTCGAAATGCCTTTAATTGGTTCATTGCACTAACGCTCACCAGGGCTGTTGGATCTTTTGCCGCTGAGCTGGCTCATTAATGGGCTGGCGCTTGTGACTCAGCCGGTGGTATGTTTACCATTTTTAGAGTAAGTTTCCAGATCTCTAAAAAAAAAAGTGGCATTTACTCTTAGGAAGGAAGGAGGCGGAGGTAATCCAATAAGATCCCATTAGCTTAAAAATGCAGAATTGGGAGTTAGTGTGATGGGTAAGCTTTGCTGAGAGTTTAGTTGTCAGGCATGCAATAAGGAGAGATTTTTAGTACTGTTGTAGCAGACGGAAGCAAAACAGCGGCCAGAATCAAGTTGCATGAAGTTAGGGGATGCTGCATAGTCCCATCTGGTCAATATCTGAGGTAAACAACAACTCTTTTATGTGATTGTGCCCTTGAATTTGTTTTTGATTGCCTGGGCTAGTCCCTGCCATTTTCTTGGCAAGATTTTAAAAGAGATTTACCATTGCCTCTTTCCTAGGGCTGAGAGAGAGTGACTGGCCCAATGTTACCCAGCTGGTTTTCTGCCTAAGGGACGAGGACTCACCGTCTCTCATTAACCACTCATCAAACTGGTTCATGTTAACTCTATGACCATAGGACATAAGCAAACGAACATACCGATCATGTGTCCCATTCTGATATCCTTTAGTTGTACTAGGAATATTTGGTGTAATGTTAAGGCATTAGTTCAGAACTCCAAGGATCTGTCCTAGGTCAGATACTCTTCAACATCTTCATAAATGATTTAGATGAAGGGGAACTCATCAAATCTGCCGATGACAAAATAGGCTCAAAATCCAGAAAGATCTTGACAGACTTGAACACCGGGCCGTATCCAACAAAATGCAGTTCAGTGGCATGAAAAGTAAGGTTTTATACTTAGGGAACGAAAACCAAATGCAGCACATTGCTGGCTCATACCTACAATGGTGGTCCATGAGGACTCCAAAATCTCTCTCACAGTTATTACTGTTGAGTCAGGTAGCAATAGAATAGACTTATATATCACTTCATAATGCTTTACAGCACTCTCTGAGCAGTTTACAACGTCAGCACATTGTCCCCAGCAATCTGGGTCCTCATTTTACCGACTTCAGAAGGATGGAAGGCTGAGTCAACCTTGAATCCTGTCAGGATCAAACTCTTAGCAGTGGGCAGAGTCAGCCTGCAACACTGCATTCTACCCACTCTGCCACCACCTATTCTATACCTGTACATTTGATTTTTCCTGCCTAGGTAAAATCTAAGTAAAAATCAAATGCAAAGGTATAGAATTGGTGGCACCTGGCTCCCACCACCCACTCCAGGAAAAAAAAAGATGATTGAACATATTGTAGACTTTTGAGAAGTTCAAGAGAACCAGGACAAAGGTGCCGTAATTCACATGAGTTCGGCACTTCTCTGACATTCATTAAAGCAGCTCAGCTTCCCCCCCCCCCAGATTTCCAGTTGATGAAAGAGGCAGGACTTCAATTGTGTAATGTGATGTCACTTTGGAAGCTATCCCAAAAAAAACCCCTAATGCAATCTTGGGCTGCATCCACAGGAATATAATGTCAAGATCATGGAAAGTGACAGTACCGCTCTCTACTTCACTGGTCAGGCCACCCCTGGAGTTCTATGTCCAGTTCTGGCTGCCACAGTAAAAATAGAATGCTGAGGAACTAGAAAGAGGGGAGAGAAGGGCAACCAAGATGACGAGGGGCTTGGAAGCTAAATCCTACGAAGGGTAGTTGAAAGAACTTGGTGTTTAGCCTAAAGGGAAGAAGCCTAAGGAGAGATAGGAGACCGCCTTCCAAAACATGAAGGACTATCCCAGGGGAAAACGTTATTTATTTATTTATTTATTTATTTATTTATTTATTTATTTATTTATTTATTTATTTATTTATTTATTTATTTATTTATTTTTATTTTGTCAAGTACGTGTTAGTAATATACATAGATGTAACATTGTTTATGTACATAAGATTGGTACTGATAAGAGGGAAGGACAAGGACGGTAGGCATGCTGGTGCACTTATGCACACCCCTTACTGACCTCTTAGGAATCGGGTGAGGTCAACAGTGGACAGTCTAAGGGTAAAGTTTTGGGAGTTTGGTGACGAAACCACAGAGTCAGGTAGTGAGTTCCAGGCATTAACCACTCTGTTGCTAAAGTCGTATTTTCTACAGTCAAGTTTGGAGCGGTTCACTTTGAGTTTGTATCTGTTGTGTGCTCGTGTATTGTTGTGGTTGAAGCTGAAGTAGTCATTGACAAGAAGGACATTGTAGCGGATAATTTTATGAGTTATACTTAGGTCGTGCCGAAGGCGACATAGTTCTAAGCTTTCTAAGCCTATGATTTATTCTCCAGAAGTCACAAGCGTAAGATAAAAAACAATGAGTGGAAAATCTACAGAGAGGAATCCAAACTCAACATAAAAGGGAATTTCCTGACTGTGAAGATTATTGAACAGTGGAACAACCAGCCTCCTGAAGTTATGAGTGCCAGATCCCTGGAAGATTTCAAGCAGAGGTTGGATGTCCGTTCATCTGGGAAGGTCTGAGGATTCTTGCCCTAGACAGGGGTTGGACTACAAGACTCCAAATTCCCTTTCAGTTCTATATGATCTTGACTTTTTTGATGCTGTCCAACCTCCTGCAGACACCCTGCTTCTAGGTTGTATGTTGGTGAGTGTGATTAGCAATTTGAGTTTTTCATACGAATCTATTCAAGACTGGGGTAGTTTGTGATTAGATTCTTCAAGAATCTAGAAGTTTACACTTGGCTTCGATTGATTTCATGTTATACCAGTTATTAGTTGCATTTGTATGCCGCCCACTCCACAGAGACTCTGGGCAGCTCACAACAGTAAAAATTCACATGCAACAACAAATATAAAAAGCATTAAAAACAATAGTTATTAAAACATTTAAAAAAACAGTAAAAACCACAATTTAAAAACCCATACAATAAATCATTCATGGGGCCAAAAATGATCGGTGTTGTATTAAAATCATTGGCCCCAGGCCTGTCGACAAAGCCATGTTTTAACTGCTTTTCTGAAGGCTGGCAGGGTGGGAATAATGCGGATCTCGGGGGGGTAGTGTATTCCAGAGAGCCGGTGCTGCCACAGAGAAGGCCCTCGTTCGTGGGCCCGCTAGCCGACATTGTTTGGCTGACGGGACCACCAGCAGACCAACTCTGTGGGCTCTAATCGGTCTTAGGGAGGTATGTTGGAGAAGGTGGTCTCGGAGGTAAACTGGTCCTAAGCCATGTAGGGCTTTAAAGGTAATCACCAATTCTTGCTATTCAAGACAGATTTCATAATAATTGTGTCATAATTGTATTATGTGTCAATTGTGTCAATAATTGTGTCACAGCACACAATAAAATAAGACTTAAGGAACACACATCTGCCCCCCCTCCCATTCCACAGAGATGGAAAGGTTTGACACTATCCACAATGGAGGAATAGTTGGTGAAGTTGACAAATTTTGGTGAAATGGATAAGCTAATTTCTTTGAGTAGAGAAAAGATATTACCTACATTTCTTGCTGGCTGAAAGCCTCGTATGGACTTTTTGCAGAAAAATGAAAATAGAACTTGTGATTTACGGTTTTGATGATTAAATA